>LLKJ01000536.1:0-10224 GCA_002242865.1 Clarireedia sp. CPB17
ATCATCCTCCTCATCCCCACTATACTCAAAATACCTCGACCTCAACGCCGTCTCATTCCTCCTCTTCGCATTCCTCCCCGGCGTGCGTCTCGTACCCTGTGTCGGAGTCGATTTTGCAGATTTCCTCTTATTAGCAGGCAATTTCTTCGGTATCACAATTACTTCATTATCATCGTCATCTTCATCATCAATACCATTGACCTCTTCATCATCAGGTTCGGAGAGTGATGACGATTCTTCCTCCACATCCGAGTCCTGGACTATGCGTCTGCGTTTTTGTGATGTAGATGTAGATCTGGGTGTCTTGGTTGTGGATGAAGTGGCGGGCGTGGGTCGGGGTTTTGGTGTGTTCTTGGTTGGGCCTTTGGGTCTACCGCGTCCTTTTCGGATGGGTGTGCGGGCTGTGGGTTTGAGTTCGGGCTCTGGATCTTCGTCTGGATTTGAGGGAGCATCAGGCTCGGCTGCTGTATTTGACAAAAGAGATCGTGCATCCGAGTTAATCTCCTCCGCAGGCTGCTCGTCCAAATTTGCTCGTTCCACAACAAAACCTCCACCACCCGAGTCTTTATCCTCCGATTCATCTTCCACGATAAACCCCCCGCCATCTTCTTCACCATCATGCTCATCTTGCGCCACCACAGGAAAGAAACTCGTCGAATGATGCACATCCGGTTCTTCCTCCTCATGACCTTCCGGAAAGAATCCACCCGCCATATCCTCATCTTGCTGGTGCATGCGAGCCGCCTCCTCCTCCAAATCCCCCTCACCATCTTTCTGTTTCCCCTTATTACTATTCGTCCACGGATTCATCAAATCGACCTCATCCCCCGCATCATGACCATACTCCTCCCTCATCCTCTCCAAAATCCTCAACCCCATCAACATCTTCCGCCACATGCCCACCGCCGCCTTCGTCCTCTTCTCATCCTCCCTCCTCACCCTTTCCACCTCATCTTTCTCCCACTCCTCCATCACCGTTTCCAAATGCTCCTCCGCCACCACCACCCCCGTAATAATCGGAATCGCCATCCGCGCCCCAAACTCAAACCCCGTCACCGCCTCCGCATAATCAATCCCCAACCGCTTACATATCTTCATCGTGCCTCTTCGTGGGATATGCACCGCGCCCTCGGGGACCATACTCGGTACATAGACGTCCATATTGCCGAAGCTGTTCTTCGGGATCACGCCATTCTCGATTGGCGGCGGGATAATCCAATCGGTTTGATCCCGACTGTACAAGCCCTGGAGCATTTTCTCTCCGCTCGCATGCTCTGCTTCTGCGAGCTCGCGTTTCCGATTCGTCGTTGCGGCGCGATAGGGGACGCGTTTCCGCGGGATTGCGTCAGGAAGAGGTGCTCGCCCTTCTTTGTGCCAGGTTTCCATGCTTTTGCAATTGACGACGTCTTTGCGCAGGAAAACTTTCTCTTCGGTCCCCGTATCCCCTTTGCCTTTTACGGTGAACATTTTTACGTGTTTGGCTGTAGGGAGAATGGCTTCTTCTCTTCGGAGATGGCGTTCTAGAACGTACTTTTCGGAAGATTTGTATGATTGCAGGGTTTCTTCTCCTTCTTTGATTTCTTTCTTCTTTGGTTGAGCGGGCTTGAGATCGGTCGCGTCTTCGGCATCGTCGATTTCTGTTCGAGGACACTTCTTGCTTCCTCGTACGTAGTCGCTCATGACTGTCTTGAACCAGTCGAAATATTCGTAACGCTTGACCTTGCCCCTAGAGTTATAGATGGGTACTTTTTCCACAGGGATACGGTTACCTTTCGTCCGGCCAGGTAGCATGTGATTTTTCAGATATCGTATAGTGACATCTTTTGCGGTGCCGTCGGGTGAATGTCCTACTATATATGCAGTTACTTGCTTGGCTTTATCGGCTTTAGCTCCACGAGGCTCGAATTTCTGGATGAGTTCGGAATTGCTGGCAATGATATTCAGAACAACTGCATCTACCGGTGTGTAGGTATGTGTAACTGGGGAAAGAACTTCGGTCCAGTAGTGTGGATGGAGAAGATCTTTGTCATATGGCTTAGATGGAAGGGTGCGAGTTTTGGCAGGCGTGATATCAACTACAGAGTCATCGTCGCCTTTATCAGCGCCATTTTCGGCCTCAGATTCAGACAAGTCAATGGACGCATTTTTCAGACCATTTCCACGGGAAGTGCGCCTCGACGGAGTTGCTTTTGACGATGCTGCCGCTGGTTTTGGTTTTGGAGTAGCCTTTCCTTTTCCTTTCTTCGAGGCAGTGGGCTTCGGCAATGGCTCGTCTTCGTTGGTGCTGCTGCTGTCACTATCTGAGCTTTTGCCCACTGGTGTAGCTTCTCTCTTCTTCTTATCCTTCTTCTCAGCTGCATCCTCATTCTTGTTCCAACCGAACCCAACAGGCTGAAGACTTGCGACCATCCTTGCTTCAATACCAATACCCCTCAATAAAGCCGTAAACAACTGCGCACCAACATCCCGACTTCCTCCAAGTGCCTTTGCGCAGTTCCTGAACTCTTTGATATCTGCTATTCGTTCACCATGTTTCTCAGGATCGTGCTCTTCCTTGTTAAAGCTCTTCATTTCCTGATCTAACCTCGGAAGAGACATATAACCAAGCTTTCTCAAACCTGGCGCCACAATCCTGAATCGCTGCTTCCAGTATGTCATCAATAATCTCAAGAGTCTAAACAGAGGATCGCCCCGACTCATGTTGACCTCGCCCGCCGCGAGTCTTTCCGCAGGCTCGCCCCAATCCCGCTGACTCCGAACATCAGCCTTCTTTCCCATTGTAGCTTTGCCCTTACCTTTCGCCTTCAACTTCGACTTTTCCGTCCCGTTCTGTGTTGGCGGTAGTCCGCTATCGTTTCGCCATTTCTCGATTTCCTTCCGAACAGTTTCCGGTAATTGCCCTACTAAGATACTCTGTAATTCCTTGTCGCATAGCCATGCATTTCTGATAGCATTATGCCACATGAGCATCAACACATGCACCTTGTGAGTAGATATTCGAATGCCTCTCTCAATTTTGCTAGGCCCTTTCTTCGTTCCAAGTGGATTGGTAAGAGAAATCCTCGTCTCTTTTGTCAGGGTAAGCTCGAGATCTCCGGTCGGCAGATGCGCAGATGGTGCAGGCGCAAGATTCGTCTCGACGTCTTCAAATTCCATATCTTCGTCTTCGTCATCCGAGGCATCACCCTGCGCGGGGCGCTTTGCGCTTGGCACATCCTCAAACTCATCGTCAGAGAGCGAAGTAAGAGAGCTATCGTCGTCTTCTGTAGCCTTGATTTTCTGCAGAATAGATTTGCCGTAGTTTGGATCTCTACTGCTTGTACTTGCGCTAGCATCGAGGTCGTCGAAAAGTGTAGCTTTCCGTGGTGTGGTTATCTTTGGCGTGGCCTTCTTCCTTTTGCCCCCGGGGTTTCTTGAGGGTCCTGGCTCTGGCTCCGGGGACGACGAGCGCAAGCGTTTACGAGGGAGGAATGGAGGCATATTGGTAAGTGTTATCGAAACATACTAACGCCAGGAATTGTTCTTGAAAAGATCTAACCCCGAATTACCGCACATCAACGCGTGGAAAGTGAAGGTTTGGGGTTGAATATAAAATCGACGCGACTAGACACTGTAATGAGGTCACCACTCAGGTACTCGGTAGGGGTCCCTGGCACTAAAGTCTCGGCCGCAAGTCCCTAAAACCCGTCCTATTTTTGGAGATGAAAATGACAATGAGGATAGAATACCACAGTTTACAATACTATAGTATCATAATTCAGATAACTTGTACGTCTGGCTGAGCTATGGCGGAATATATCCAGATACCTGGGAATTGTCCGGGAGCAGTGAGTACCTTGGGATGGGCTGTAGCTACCAAGCGATGGGAAGATTGCTCAATGATGAGTAGAAAACTGTCGTGGTATCATTGGTCGTTAGTATCTATCTAAAAATCTATCGTAATATCATATACAAGGATATACTCTATTCCTTCCTCCATTCTTTGTCGTCGTGTATATCGTGCTCCATACGAAGTATGGTTGAATTCGCATATACTCCAAACTCCTCTTAACAGTAATCGTAACCGGTGATTGCAAATCTCTATTGTCTTCCTAATTCTCATTATCCGCTTCGACGGGGGTATCAGCAGCGTTATCGTTCGACGAGGTGAGTGATTTCGTGTCATGACCATGCATTTGCCTCCATTCTCGAACCCCTCTGTTGATTTCACTCCTATTGACTCCATCGCGGACGAGACACATCTTCACGCCCAGTGATTCGACGTTCCTATTCCTCGCTTCGTCATCGAAAAACAGCATGTCTTCGTATCGAATGCCGGTACTCTTCTGCAGTTTGTTGAAATGTGTAATCTTGCTTCCGGGATAGATTTCCAATTGGTCGAAAAACTCAATCGCTTTCTTCTTCTTTCCGTCCGCGTCTGTAACATGTAACAATCTCAACATCTCTCTGCCTAGATCCGGGGCTGATGTTCTGGAAGCCGCGCCGACTTTTATGCCATTGCCTTTGAGCTGTGCAAGCACTGAGGGAACTTCATTGTAAAAAGCAAAGCTCTCTCCCCAACGATCTTTGGCGGATGAGTGATCAGGCGATGCCTTGATCGGCGGTGTAACGTGCGTATCTACCCAGAACGGCCATAAAGTATAGTCGAGGTCGAAGACGAAGAGTTTAGGCAGCGGGAGGGAGTCTGTGAAGCACTGTAGCGGGGTATCGAGTGACGAAGCTGAAGGAGGGGCATTCGATTTGACCAACTTTCTAGCCATCGCGGCGACCAAGAAGGCGAGTAATAGGTAGAAGTTATCCGTGATGCACAGGAGGACAGAGACACAAGGATTGAATGGTGTCGCAAGAAATATGAGTGAAATTACTTGGTATCGGAGAAAGAGGAGATGGGCTGTCAGATAACATTAACGATAGCTCACAGTGGCGAACGCTAACCAGAGTTCATCGGAGTTAAGACATTCTTGCCTGGCTCTTCGGGGTAGAAAAAACAGGCCGATCTGAGGTATACTTGTAGGCTCTCAATATAGAATAGACATTTAGACAATAAGAATATTATAATCTCTCAGAGTATTAAGAACTTGTTTTCAATAATAGTATCTCAGATATATCTAGTATCATAGGGGATTTACAATTATTCGTTCGACGATAATAATTATCTTTAATATATTGTCCCAAATCGGCCTGTTTTTTCTACTACGAAGAGCCTAGACAACATTGATGCCTACTCACTCCCACCTCTGACTCCTCCGCATTTGACTAACCTTACTCGAATTTTCCTTCACATTCGAGGTCGTACCTGAATCAACACGTTCTATATGCCGATCAGCTCATTACCTCTATTGCTCTATTGCTTGATTTTGGTCGGCTAAGCGTTCGAAGGGCTGAGAGACAAATACATCTTTTTGTCTCTCAACCACGCCTTGTATTCGGTGGTCTGACTCATCCCACTCAAGAGTGTCTCACTTTTGCCGTTATCCAATATTCCAGACTTTTTGATACTCACATCTCAGCGAGTCGATGATGCTTGATCGTACCATGCCAGAAGTACATGAGCGACCTGAGGTGACCAAGTCTCGTCACCATAAGATTCGTGCAGCACGACACGAGGATGTTCACTCCCTTGCAGAAGTTGAGAGGTCGGCAGCTGAGCTATTTTCAAGATCCAAGGTCGACGTTGGCGACTCTGTCGTGGACCCGGGATTGCTCTCAGCTATGGTCAACCAGCGCCATCTTTGGGTTGCTGTTGATTCTCAAGATAGGCCAGTGGGGTTCATAGGAGGAGTAACACTAGATGACCAGTTCCATATCTCCGAAGTTTCGGTTGCGAAAAGCCATCAACGCAAAGGGATCGGCACAGCATTGATGGAAAGGATGGCCGCAGATGTCAAGAGAGAAGGATATTCTGCAATCACACTGACTACGAACAAGGTCCTTCCATGGAACTATCCCTGGTATCAGAGTATTGGATATTTTGAGTTGGACTTCAGAGATATTGGCCCAGAACTCGCCACTTTGATGAAAGAGGAAGCATTACAACACGACCAAGACAGCAGATGTGCAATGAAATTAGTTATTTAGCCAAGCTGGCGCGTGGTTCGTGGAGGCTCAAATTCATGCTTAACCAGGAATATCTAAAGCACAATGATCTCTTTTCCATGTGGATGGCTGCAGATGGGTCGATGCGTCCTTCACATTGTCTCTGCATATGTAGCACTTGCTGTCGACATAGCTCGTGTTCGCAAGGGAGAAAGACAAGCAAACATGTTCAGCGCAACGCCGCAGTTACGCTCCTAATTACCTTTCAAGGGTCAGCTGAAGCCATCAAAAACAGAAGCATGCTATTAGAGGTTGTGCAACTCGAAATCTTTGGTGCCCGAAGCCGGGGTAAGCTGCATATTCCACGCGGATACCCGCGTCCGGGGAGGCAATCATCGCAATCTCAAAACTCAAGAGCATTGCGAATGACACCGAAGACAGTAGCAACTTTCCGGGGAGCTGGCTCCAATGTCACACTCATCTCAGGCCGTACGAATTCATAATCTATAACTCGAAATAATGCCCCTGCTGCGGGCGTTCTTGGTTCTTCTGAGGGGTAATTTTTACATAAGGTTTTCTATTCAAGGACCTTATCTAGTAGCCGCTTCGGTCAAGCAGGTAAGATGCGTTGCGCACCTCTACTGCAGTTCTGCATATCGGCCACTTGCGATCCACTTAGTGCTTGTATTGAAGATCTCCACTTGCATGCTTTTATAGCGATTGGCTCACACGTATTTTCTTTCGGTTAAGTGAACTATCACATCACTCTGTGGTCAATTATGCATCGAATTTGGCAGGGGCGACACGCTTCGCGGGAGCCCACATGATTTCTAGGTCCTGTTCGTCCAACTGCGCGGAGGCTGAACATGCGGCATCGGTACTTGTAATCGTCAATCATGTTCTTGTTTTTATGGTACAGCCATGTAACATCCTTATTTGCCGGATAAGACACAATGAGACATGCAAGATAAGTTGATATCAATCTACTTTATTATTCATGCCAATGGATGACATGCATAATACATTCTCCTTCTCTTCAAATTGAAAATCGTTTTCGTCAGTCGCCGGCTTTGAAGTTCGAAGCATATATAGTTGACTACTGTACAAATCGCAATTCCCTTGCGTTCGCCGACCAAAGAAAGCAAATGAACTTTCATTCCACGGATATTCACTTCAGAATCTTACAACATGGACCAATCCATCAACGTTCATGAGAAAAGCTCCATGCCTAACTCCTCCTTACCCTCAACTTCATACTCTGACGCAGCAACAATGGTTGACTCCCCACCAAAAACACAACTGGGTGAAGTCAATGAGATTGGCCATGTTCAGGAATTGGAACGGAATTTCTCTCTGCTATCTATTTGCGCCGTGGGACTTGTCACTGGCAGTACCTGGTCTGCTCTAGGAGGCAGTGTTGCTGTCGCGATCTAGTATGTGTCATATCCTCCGCTCAATGGCGACGATAGACTGATGTTTTACGCAGCAATGGTGGACCGCCAGGGGTATTGTATGAATTCATCCTCGTCTCGCTGTTCTACTGGCTTATCGCAGCTTCTCTCGCCGAGCTAGCTTCCTCCATTCCCAGCAGTTCTGGCGTCTATCATTGGGCTTCGATCACTCCCGGACCTAAGTATGGCAGGGTATTTGGCTGGTTCGCAGGCTGGTGGAATACGTTTGCGTGGATCTCTGGTTGTGGTGAGTTTGGGAAGGAAACTATACGCAGAAACTGTCTAACGATCATCAGCTACAATTGCTTCTATAACAGCAAATATTGCTGTGGCAATTTACACCGTTTATCATTCCGATTACGCTATCCAAAGATGGCAAGTTTTCATAGCATATGTTATCATCACATGGATATCCTGTTTTATCGTCTTGTTCGCCAACAGAGCGTTGCCTATGATCAACAACATCGGCCTCTTTCTTATTCTAGGTGGCGTCTTGTAAGTCTTCTGTTCTTCTGCTAGCTTTTAGCCAACCTTCAAAACTCTTCCGGTGTTCTCTAGGCTTCTCGCCCATTAATTCAATGTCTATTCTTTTCTTCTTTTCTTCCTTTGATACATTGGCGGGTAAGGGATTGATTTACGTCGTTCGATTGCCAGACTTATCTTACAAGAGCGATATCATTCACGTTGGAGCTAATTTCGATTTGCAGTATCACCATTGTCGTATGTGCTATCATGCCACACACTACCGGAGATGGTTATGCAACTTCATCATTCGTATGGGCGGATTGGGTCAATGATACTGGTTATTCCAGTAACGGCTTCGTATTCCTTGCCGGCATGTTGAATGGAGCATATGCCGTGGGGACTCCTGATTGTGTCTCTCATCTTGCTGAAGAGATTCCCAATCCGAAGCGTAATGTACCCCTGGCAATGGCTGCTCAGATGGTTATTGGGTTCATTAGCGCATTCTGCTATGCAGTAGCTATTCGTAAGTACCTCCCCAGCTCCTAATTTGGGACTTCAACTATGACTAGAAGAGGTTGAGACTCGCGATGTCCTCTGACACGTATCTAATCTACCCACTATCCTATGCACAGATCTCAGTCCCAGACATGCTAACATATTCGATCAGTCTACGCTACCACCGATCTCGACGCCGTGCTAAACGCGCGCTTCTTCCCCCTCGCCGAAATCTACGCCCAAGCAACCGGTTCCCGCGCCGGCACCACCGGCCTCCTATTCATCATCTTTCTCCCCATCTTCTGCACTCTAATCGGCACCTACATCACCGCCGGTCGATGTCTCTGGACACTTGCCCGCGACGACGCAGTTCCATTTTCCCACTGGCTCCACATCATTCATCCCCGCCACAGAAATCCTTTCAACGCAACCATCGCCTGCGCCATCTGGAGCACATTTCTAGGTGCGATTTACGTCGGCTCATTGGCCGCTTTCAACGCTTTCGTGGGATCGTTTGCGGTTTTGTCCACGCTTTCTTATCTTGCGGCTATCCTGCCCTTTATCTTTACTCGTCGATTTTCACGCTCTTCTCGCGCACAAGGTCCGTATACTAATAGCATGGTGCCGGGCCCGTACCGGATGAATAATGTGGTTGGGTATACGGTTAATATTATTAGTTGTTTATATATTGTTGTTTTTGTGGTTATCTACTGTTTTCCTTACACCATGCCATTCAATGCCGCAAGTATGAATTATTCCAGTCTGATTACGGGCGCGTTGTCGCTCTTCGCTGGTGTGTGGTGGTTTATTCGAGGGGGGAAGTATGTTGGGCCTACGATTGGACTCCATGCAGTTGAGTTGGAGAGAAATACGTCGTTTAATATGGGTTCGGGGGCGGATGTTAATGGGTTGAAGGGAGAAATTGAGATGGGGTCTAAGGGGGGTGAAAAGGTTTGAACTGTTATATTATATATTCTTTTATATTAGATGAGGACAAAATTGTGCGGATTTCTTGGAGTTGATTATAGGGCGGCTTTAGATATCTTTCAGCTGCTTGGTTTCATTAGTATCTTGGAAAAGTTTTCTGGGTTTTTGTCTTTCGTGGGATTTTTGAGGATATTTTGGAATTCAAACAGCAACTAAATAGAAGGTGATGATGGTATTTGCAGCGCATGAGTAATGAACATTACCCTAAGTAATTTTCATTGATTCATTATTTTCCCCGTGTTAAACTTCGAAACGACTATTGGGACTGTAAGTCTAGAAAGCAGTTCAGACTACTCTGTCCCTTCTACCAAGGAACAACAGATCCATTATACGACAGGAACGAGCCTGACGTAGTCGATTTCGTCGCTGCGTCGATCTAGACGGGCAATATCAGTACAACTATCATTGCTTTCTAAAGAAGCAAAGTCCACATACCTGTGTGAGTAGGCAACTCACGCTTTCCTCTATACTGCAGAAGTGAAGAAAAATTAGTTAGTTTCTTCTTGAGAGAAGAAAGGGGGAGTTGTATATTTTGAATAGAGAGGATCCATGGATTTGCATATGGAGTTGGAAGTGCTGAAGTTAGAGAAAGAGAAATGGTGGGAAAGGAACTCACGTCATAGGTGGTTCGGAAACCCCGATGCTGTCAGCGAAGGCTTGGCCGTTGTCGGTTTTTACCCATCTGTGGTATTTGAGTTTTGATTAGTATTTGTCTCCGCAGGTTCTCAAATCCCATTCCCCATGATCTCTCCTCTTCACTCCACCCCCCTTCCATTCTTCATTCCTACTA
>LLKJ01000537.1:0-22922 GCA_002242865.1 Clarireedia sp. CPB17
CACCTCAACACACTAGCAAAAAATCGATAATCCCCATCCCCCACCTCATACACTGTCCCATCATCCCCCCGCACCTGCCCATTCGTCCAATACTGGATATAATTCCCCGGCGCCACCACTCCCGCTCCTCCCTGCCTCGTATACGTACCATACGAAGCCTCCCCCAAAACCTTCGCTCTTGTCTGCATCTTCGAAGGTGTATACACGTATCCCTGAACCGGCTCCACCCGCGCTGAAGTATTGAACCCGTATGTCCCCGCACTGATACTCGTATTCGCAGGCAGCAGATCGAAGCGGAAAGACAGCGTATTCTGCAGCGGGATGTCGGCCGCGATACCGTATTGGAACGCGGGATTGACTTCCAGAAATCCTTTGTCGAGCTGGGGGAGTCCTTCGGAGGTGAAGCCGGCGACTTGGATGACCGAGATGTAGGAGGCGTGGAAGAGCGAGTATGGCGCGCCGATGTACGGGATGGTGTAGGTTTCGCTAGGGAAAGAGGAGGTGATTTTGATGTAACCCCCGAAGACGGGGCCGTGCGAGGGCGTGATGGATGATGAGGGTGGGGGAACGATGGTGAAGGGGATGGTGAGGGATTTTCCGGATTGGAGGGTGACGCTAGAGGTGGAGAAGTTGGCGCTGCCGTAGAGTGCGGTTTGGCTGTTGCTGTAGCCGGATAATTGGCCATCAGTATACCCGGCGCCGAGGTGCGATAATGTATATGTTTTGCTCTTCTCAGATGTATTCTGGATGGTCACGTTCATCGCGCCATACTTTGTATGAGTGGGATCGTCGCCAACGACTATTTTTCCGGGAGAAATTCTACTAGAAGCGAAAATCGCCGCATAAGCATTGACGAGACCGGCGCCTTGCTGCGCCGTGGCGGAGAGGATTGTGCTGTCCCAGACCCAGGAGACAGGAGAGGCGGTGGTTTGCAAAAGGGAGAGAATTTCCGCGGGGCTGAGGGCAGGAAGTTGGGATTTGACGAGAGCGTAGCAAGCTGCTAGGTAGGGGGTCGCCATGGAAGTTCCGGAGAGGATGGCGTATTTGGAGTTGGGTCCGAGAGGGTACGTGGAGAGAATGTGACCACCGGGAGCGGATATTTGGGGCTTGAGATCGTAGGTGAAGTACGCGGGACCGAAGTTGGAGTAGTAGTCTACTTGGCCGGCTGTGTGTTGTGGGGGGCTGCTGTATTTGCTACTTGTGAAGTTTAATGTGTAGTTTGGAAAACCGCCACTAGTGCCATAGTTGCTGACCAGAGTTTGGCCGTCGACGGTGTTTAGGTTAATGTATCGGATAGTTCCGAAGTACGATGCACTGAACGCGTTGTATTCGAGAAGGTATGGGTTTGCAAGTGCGGAATTGTAGCCCATGACATACAGTGGCTTTACATTTGCCGAATTCCAAGATGAACTTATGGAATTTGGGTTGCAATAGCCAATGCTTGTGAAAGCTTCGAAAGCAAATATAGTGTTGTTAATCAGACCACTCTGCTTGACAATGTCGAGCGCAGCACTCCATACCGAGGGGTCGCAGCCGTCAGATAGCAAGTACACGTAAGCGCCACTTGTGAACTTCAATGGCCAAACAGAGGCGTAACCAATTGAAGATCCAATCGAATCAACAGCGGGATAAACCAAAGGAAAGTCTTTATTCGATATCGCTCCGACAGCAATGGCCCCAGGTTCTGTCGATGGATAGTCTGCGGAGTAGAGCTCTGTCGCATATTGACTCAACGAGGCCTCGTTTCCTATCGCAACGACGACAGCGATGCCGGCTTTCGTTATGCTCTGGACCACTGAAGCCAGAGGATCAGCCACGTTAGGGTATTGGGTGCCAACAGCTAGCGACATGCTGATGATATTGACACCATCGCTCTGTGCTTTCAGCATTCCTGCCATGACCGTATCACTGCCACCTACGTTTGAGCAGTCAAATGTACGATACATGTAGAGACTTGCTTCGGGGGCAACGCCGGTAATCGGGAAACCATCCTTCCCTGATAGTGGATTCATTCCAATAATCCCTAGAAAAGTTATGTTAATCTTGATTTGATTTAAGAATAGTTGAAGCTTACCTGTCACGTGAGTCCCATGGCCGCCACCAATACATGTGGTCAGTGGATCGGGACCATTGGTCAATGTACCATTGTCATTCACAAAAGAGTATCCGCCAGCAATCTTGAAACCTGGGCCAAAGCCCCCACCAAGTGCCGGATGTCTGTAATCGACGCCCGTATCTATGATGCCGATCTTGATTCCTTTTCCCTTGATACCTTTTGCATGTAGCTTATCAACACCTCCCATCTCCAAAGATGAGGCTAGATCACCTCCAGATGCAGTTGCTGACTGCCTTCTCCTCAGTATGGGAGATGTTTCTGGTGGAGTAGAGACACTCGAGTCGTCAACCTTGTTTTGCATTCCTGGGTGTGGAACTTGATAAACCGGCCAAATACCGGCTACACCAGGGATATCAGCGAGTAGTCGTTGAACTTCCTCATTTGTTCCGCTTTGTGTGACTGAGATGGAAAGTCCCGTGAAGGTGGTTGAGTCAAATTCGTGACGGATATCATAGGTAATGGATGCAGCACGCTTGTGAAAGGTGTTGTGATAACTGTCTCTGCTTCCAAAAGCAGTTTTGTCGCTTTTATTGAACTCGATGATGAATGCTTTCTCGATGATGTTGACATATTCACCTTGTGGACCATTGGCCGAAGGCTCTCCTTTCACGTTGTTGAAGAAGTCTTTGGCATCGCATAGAGCAACACTGAAGGCGACTAAGTACCATGATAGAAGCATTTCGTGTATGGTCCTTGATGGACTGATGCCGCTAGAAAGTGGAAGTCAAAGCTTCATGAGCTTTATAAAAGAAGCTGGAGATGTATTCGGTAGTAGTGTCATGCCTAGATGACAACTGAATGCATGTCCCAAAACAGACAATCGCGATGTCCAGCGCAGATCCAACTGCAGTTACATGTGATAGGAAACGACAGAACAGTTGAGCTGTCGAAAGATTTACCTCTTTAGAATACCTCACGTCATCTATACGAATCGGAAGGGTTGCTTGTGAGCGGGGAGGCTCAAAGTCTCTTCCATGATATGAGACGATTGGGTACACAGGTTATCAACCAACACTCTTTGTTGAGGATTGAGCAAAGTCCATGTGGGTTCACCGTTTCGTATGATCTTTCGAAGCTGCACATCGATTAAATCGGGCTAGGCATGGTTCTTCGCATGCATGTATGCCGTGGTCGAAGAAGTTGTGGCAACATCTAGGCTCAAAATCTCGTTGACATCAAGTGAACATGGGGTTTTGACTTACATAGAAGTCAAGACCACCAACGCCAGCAGACTTCCACCCCAGGAGTTTATCAAATGTGAAAAGCTGACCAATTTGTTTCTCAGCCGTCGTTTTAATGCTGGCAACGTGTGCCTCCAAAAAGTGATTTGAAATAGTCCATCATATCAGATAAGCAATGCAAAAGATCTCGGCCATGCGATATATCTTTTTTGTGATTGCTGCGTTGGTATAATCATGTTGAGTAACCTCATAATCATCATAATCTCTGGTAAGGGTGGGTGACTGGAAACGAAAGCCACTCGCTCGCTTACAAGCATCAGCGACCATTACATTGTGTATAAGGAAGGTGACAACCATAATACCGAGGGGTGTGCAAGAGTAGTATTGAATGTGAATCTAAAGGAAGGTTAGTGCATATGCACAAGCTTCCGATAACAATACGACCAAGGTCTGACCATGCCTTGTCCGCGCCTTTGCATTGGATCAGTTTGGTGCAAACAACCAAACGATTGAAGGGTTGATGAAGTGAAAGACCGGCCAATTTGCGGTCAAGCTGACGTCTTTAGTACGATATAACAGCTCGTGGAGGAGATCAACAGTTCTTAACAGCCTTAATGACAAAGTATGCTGACATGGTGGCAGCGGTTTGCGACCTCTACTGCTATATTAATTTTTGTAAGATGTTAGGATGGCGACATGATATTTCAATCACGTGGTGTCGGAGAGAAATAACAGAGAATGATCCGCGAGAGCTATTGAAGTCATCCGTTGTAGCTGCGCCGCAGAAGCATCCAATATTGCTACCCGTCTCCATGCAGTACATACGTCGCTCCTTATTGCTTGATTTCTCCGGATACCTCCGGTATGAGCTCGTCTGATGTATGCAGTATGCGGCCAGCTGCAGGGATGCATGCGCTCTTACACAGCAAGTTAGAGCTCTAAAGCTTCTGGAAAGAATGGCCTACCGCAGTGAAGCGTGCGCTGTATATCATATCCTCGAGCTTATGAATTTAGATTCTAGGACGCAACGTGCCCAGATAGTCGGTTCAGACTGTGACTGGTAGTATTGTCAGCTAAGAGTAAGCAACCAAATACCCTTGAAGCGACCAGTAACAGCTCTCTTGATCCCTGGCGTGTTCTAGCTCAATGATGTGGTCCGAGGTGTCGAGGTCTCCCATATTCAGGGACGCAGTTACACAATTATCTCGACGCAGCTCGGCTTCCTGATTGCGTATAGACCGCTCTCTGGAATGGATTTCCGGAAGCACGGGCGTTCTCTATGTTACGTACCTGCAGGAAATCCCGAAAAGAATTCTGAACTCTCATATCACCGAACATGAAACCCCAGAGAGGTTCGATCTGTTGGCACGTGTTAAGGCTCGGTCGTTCGTAAAGCAGAACACTTATCTTTCGCTCCTAGTGGTTAATTCCAAACACGCCTGGTTTGGTAGACGGATTTCAGGGCGATCTCGTAGTGGATTTTATAAGTTTGCTGTAGCAGTCGTTATAGAGCCAGACGTGATAGTGGATCCAACCTACACCGTGTAATTACATGACTGCGAAACCCAAAATATGAAAATGAAGCTGGTCAAGTGTGGACACATCAAGAACTCGAAGATATAAACTTTTAGATCCATAGATATACATTCAATCACATTTTCTTCTTATTGCCTGGGCTCTTCCCATTTGCTGAAATCTGTCGTTGCCTCTGCTTTGCTTCCCATTTCTCCCAGCCAGCCTGACACAAATCTTCTTCCACAACCAAATCCCGCATTCTGAATAGCCTGGTAGCAGGTAAGTCCAGAATCCAGGTAAGGAGGCCAGACCTCCTGACAGTAGTGGTGACCAAAAACCAAGCCATGGCACTTGCTACACCAGCACCGCAACCAACCAGGACCTGCTTCGGAGTGTGGTAGTTTAGATAAATTCGACTCCATGCCACTAACCCAGCGCTCAAGAATGCTAATCCCGATAAACCAACTCGCGCCACAAAGGTGAGAGGTGTGTGCGAAGGTGTTGGCCTTTTAGGAACATGCCTGAAAAGTAGGAATAGCGTCAAACTCAATGAGAAAAAGGACACGAATTGTGCGTGCGACGAAGGCATTCCATAACCTTTCCCGTGCATTTGTTTAGGTCTTTCTTCCTTCAATATACGTTTGAGTACGAAATTTAACGCCTCGCATGCCATCTGTCCGCCAAACATCATAAGGATTTCGATTTCGCGGGTGGACCATATGAGCGTCGCGTACATGACGCAGAGTCCTTGGGGTACGAGAGCGAGCCATGCGCAACCATAAGAGACGGGATCGTTGGGATCCTGATAAAGTCAGCAAAGGCCGGGATGAACTGGCTCATTTCCTACATAATGAACATGCGTCAGGGAGAGAGACGCAAGAGGCGTGTCTGCCATTTTATCTTGTATTTGGCCTTAATGTCTCCAGTTCATGGACGACGTGATAGCCTTCTTTGCCCGATGCTATTGGTCTGCTAGTATTCTCCTCTTCGGGGTTACTAGATTGGTATGACTCTAAGAGTCAGAAGAAGTGAGCGACTTGAACACCCAACATGCGGCAAGAGTCAGTTTCCAAAATAAATCAAGGCAAGCTGTATATCGACGAAGGTGATTTGTTTCCGTGGTTCAATCGGCGTAGACTAATAATTATCGGGGTTTCGGAAAATAACCAAAGCGGCATCCCATAATTCTCCAAGCGGCTCTCTAAAATTATTCTGGCCGGAGGGATATCATTCTTCCATCTTGCTATCAAATCAATGGTATTATCAACACACGCCACCGAACTATTTTTTCCTATTTTACTCCTGTACTTTATAAAATCAACTTCCATGAAGTCCAAATCGATGAATCCATCGTATCATTTGTGCCAGTCACATTTATGACCTCCAACGACGCAGCTGTCCTTTCATAACCCGAGATTCAGCACACTTCGGCCCACTACATAGCTTGCTTTGCGATGGAAGACCAACGTCAAGAAGAACTAGATTGCGTTGCCGCCATATTTCCAGAGATCGAAATCGATGCAGAAAATCCATTTTGTGCATCTATCGCACTGTCGGTTAGCCCCCAAAAACCAGTAACTGTTGCCTTCCCGGCTGCCTCTGATGGTACCCAAGATATCCGTCTCATCACCCCGCCACAGTCTGCCAGCTCTGGCGAGGAAGGGCAAGCCGGAACCACCACAGAGAACGCTATCGAGTCACATCAACTGACGCATCTGCCATCGCTTCATCTCCGCATCACCCTACCAGAAGGATATCCTGAGAGTCAGTCGCCCAAATTCGAACTTTCCGCGGAGCCCAGATGGCTTCCACAGTCCCGACTCAGCGAGCTCGAAGTCGAAGGACAACGCATGTGGGAGGACCTTGGTCACAATTTGGTCGTCTTTGCATATATTGATTACCTTCAACAAAGCGCTGAGAATGCCTTTGGCTTTGGAGAAGAAGGCACGATTTTGGAAATACCCCAAGAACAAAAGATATCGTTATTGGATTTCGACATTGTAGCCAAACAAGCCGCCTTTGCGAAGGAGACCTTCGAATGTGGTGTTTGCCTTGGTAAGATACCTGCTACATACTTCATGGGATTTTCGAATGCCTTACTAATCTCATCTCTAGATCCCAAGAAGGGCTCAGTTTGCCACAGAATGGTCGACTGTGGGCACGTCTTCTGTGTTCAATGTCTACAGGACTTCTACAATAACGCAATCAAGGAGGGAGACCTGGTAGCGGTTCGATGTCTGGCTCCAAATTGCGCGAAAGACCGGGCGGAAAAGAAGAAGTCGAGCCCCGGAAAATCACGAAAACCGAAGGTACAGCTGAGCCCAAGCGAGCTTCTTCAAATACCTCTGGAACATGAGGTTGTTAGTCGATACGTCAAGCTCAAACATAAGGCGCAGTTGGAGAAAGACAAAAACACTGTTTACTGCCCCCGGGCTTGGTGCAAAGGAGCTGCTAAATCAAAGAAACATAAGAAACCGGAAGGCTTTGAAGAAGTGGAAAGTTCGGACGAAGAAGAGGACGACGATGGACAGAATAAGAAAAATGGATTTGTCGCTGGAGCAGATCGCCTCGCTGTCTGTGAGGACTGCTCTTACGCATTTTGCAGTCGATGTCTTCAGGGTTGGCATGGAGAATTCAAAATATGTACGCCAAAGAGAGAAGATGCCGAACTAACAGAAGAAGAGAAAGCATCGCTGGAGTATATGAAACTGCACACTACGCCGTGCCCCACCTGCGCAGCACCTTCACAGAAAACACATGGCTGCAATCATATGATATGCTTCAAGTGCCAGTCCCACTTTTGCTATCTATGCTCAGCTTGGTTAGATCCGTCAAATCCTTACAAGCATTACAATGTTGAAACTACGGGATGCTACATGAGACTCTGGGAGCTCGAAGGCGGTGATGGGGATGATGTCGGTATCGGTTATGTCGGAGGAAATCAGCGTGCGCGCCCCGTGGAGGAAATTCCCGAGGAAGAACTTGTTGTTTTCGAAGTGGAGGAACCTGAGCCAGAAGTACAGGAACCCGTGGCCGAGGAACCAAGAGATCGACGAGAGCTGGAGCGGGAAGGTCCTCTCGTGTTACGTATCAATCAAGCTCGCGTAGCTCCCCAAGCTGCACCTGCAGTTCCTGATGCTCCACAAGCTGCTCAAGCTCAAAGGAATAACCGCGCGGCGCCTCGAGGCAATCGCCACAATAGAGGCATTGCCAATGTCAACAATCGTGCTCCCCGTGTAGGAGCAAATGCACCCCGCCCACGAGCTGTAGATCCACAGCAGGTTCCTCGCCAAATTGCGCCAGTGGAAGACCTAAACCAAGATCCAGAGGAACAAAATGCGGCACATCAGGCTTGGGTTCAACGATTCGTTCAAATGGCCTTGAATGACGAAGAAGATCAGATGGAGTGGGATAGTGACGATGAAGATAATCATGCTGCCTGGGAAATCCCAGTCAGGTAGGAATAAATGATAACGAAGGAATGATTTAAGGATAGTGGGGTGTTTGGCGTTTGGGACCTCATCTGCATAGCCAATAGTGTTATTACCATCTTAGAATTAGGCCTTGTGGCCGAGGTTGTTCTGCTTGAGGAAGGTCAAGGAAGGCCAAGGTCAACCAGCTCTGCGCTTTGACAATTTACACGACAAATCTCGTTGCAGTGTATACGTTTCCGTCAGGGGGACATTATCTGCAGTTACATAACATATTTTCCAGAGTCTGCTCATACTTCATACTGCTATGTTTTCTTATGGTGTTGCGGACGCTTTTTGTATCTCCGTGAACCCATCCTGAATGATTCGCGACAAAATATCTACCCTTGTGTTGCTGCTAACTTATTCTGTGACTGAGTGTGTCCTGTGATCTAATCTTGTACTCCTAGGAAGATCAACAAGGCGCCATATCCAGATCTCAGGGTCATGGTGGAGGAGATCTCATAACAAATGTGGACTAGTGATATCCATACCAAATATCATGACATCACGAGTCTTCCCCCAAATGCATCCCTAATAAGTACGTCTTCCTACATGGCACCATCCTAACAACCACGAATATCATTTCAAGCTACTACTCTCAACCAGAACCCATTTTCCCTACTTTCTCCCTTTGAAAGCCCCCCAAAAATAGAAGCAAAAATGACCTCCACAGCATCCGGACCCCACCCGACCAGCAATCCTGCAAAAGATCATGAGCCTCATCCCAACCCACACGCTCTCACCAACTCCGATTCAAGCAATGGAGAAGTAGACTACACGCCCCATCCCTCAGCTTCGATTAAGCTTTCTCCAGAACGAGAAAAGATATTAAAGGGAATCACTTCGCTGTATAGTGGGAGTGCGTCGGAGGAGGATATGAGAGTGTATACGGAAAATGCTATTTATGATGATCCGTGGAGTTATTGTGATAATAGGTATAAAATTGCGGGGCAGTGGTATGGTGAGTTTTGATTTTTTGGTTTCGGGTTGAGATTGAAAGGGGTGACGGACAGTGACCGTCGGGGGCAAGGGAGTGAAGGTCGAGAAAACATTAAAGTGTTGAGCTGGGAAGAAAGACGGGAAGGGATGTTGATAGAATGGAGAGAAAGGAGAAAGCAGAGCTGATGGCTCATAATAGGATTACCTATGATAATGGCCGAAAGCAAAACACTTGCCACCGAAGTCGTCAAGTCATCTGACGACGAAATCGTGTTTAAGCTCCAGCAATTCTACAAACCCAAGGCTCTTCCAACAGGGAAGACTGTTGATAGTGTGTTTAGTCTCATCTCCTCTTCACCCCCAACCACGAGAACTTCTTGTTCCCCTTTTCTCCTCATCGTTGTTGCCCAAGTTGACTGAGGAAATAGGTCTAGTAAGTCTAAAACTGGTAAAAGAAGGAGATCAGGAGAGGGTTATATATCATAAAGATATGTGGAATGAAAAGGACTATAGTCATGAAGGATTGGGCAATGTGTTCAAGAAGTTGAATGGAGATCATTTGACGAAGATTACGCAGCCACCGGAAAGTTTGTGAGTAGGAGTAGTAACAGGAAAGTTGGAAGGGTGAAAGTGTCAGGCAAGGACATGATAAGATGACGAAGATGAATCAGAGTTTACTGGGCGAGAATGGGAAGGCGCGTGGCTGGCCGAAATGCAATCGCACAGAAATAATATAACTTGTTTACCAATGAAGAACTACCTCATGGTCTTAACGCAACGCACTTTTGCTTCTTGGAGATTTGCCCCAATCTACGGTGCTTCTAAGGCATGAGAAAGATAGAGGATACACCTGAATTCATGGCTTTCAGAAAAGGAGTACTATTCCAATTGATACCGAAGCCAACACCATTCACTCGAACTTCATGCAGGAATGCAGCATGAGCGTCTACCCTCACTCGAGGAGCATACATCGAAGCTCTGAACTTCTTGTGCTCCCAAACTCGAAATGCCTTGCGGTGCAGCTCGGTCGTCTGGTTATGGTTTGCCGCCGTCGAACTCTAATGCCTCCAACAACTACAACAACTAACTAATACCATCCTATATAAGCGACTCACTAGACCTTCTTCCCCTTGCTACTTAACATATTTCGTTTCGATAAGATAAGATCCTCATCGTAGTCTCTATACCTGGTTCAGCTCCACTGAGCCCCACTTTCTGACCCCACCTACAGAATTTTCGTTCTGCAAATTGCACTGCACCATTTCTTACCAAATTTAATTTTATTAATATACTATAATATGATAATCTATCAGCATCCAATCAGATAAAAGCGTTTGTGGTTTAGTGGTAAAATCCATCGTTGCCATCAATCTTCATTGAAGATCGATCAACTTCGATGGGCCCCGGGTTCGATTCCCGGCGAACGCATTATTTTCTTTTGCATTTTTTTGTGTCTTAACATGTTCGAGGAAATATTTTTTTTAGAAGCGAATATGGATTATCCTTTTTTGAAATCGCAGCTCCTAGGCTAAAAGACCGATTATCATACCATTGAGACTCTCAGTTGTCATCCGAACCATCTCAAAATATTCAAAGACAGGATCTCTGTTCTCGATTTTTAGAAACTACTTTGCCAGCCGTGCTGCCTGTGTAAGTACTTGCTACCGAGCAGGATAGACCCGGGGTCCCCCGAGGAATGGCGTGAATTCCCAACCCATTTTCCTCCCGATGAATCTTTCAGGTTGGAATTCTCCAACATCTATTCCCTCACAGATCTCAGTCATGATTTGGCCCCCAAACATTCAATGCAACAACATCACCTTTCCGTACCAACACGGGTGACTTACCATCATGCCCTCCACCGCGCGGTAGAACCGTATCTCTGAATACGAGCCGTTGAACACGACCCGCTGGACCCTGCAGACGCAGTGTCTCATAAAGCACATATATGAACGAATGTAACGACTTGAGAGTCTCGAAAGGAAGCGGCGTGTCACCGATTGCAATTGCGTCTTTCTAAAGTTGAGCCTAGATCTCAGGATCTCTTGCTACGTGGAAAAGGGAGTTTCCTACGAGAACAGATGTTGTATCCCGTTCAGGCATGAAAACTTTCAGGATCTGGTACAGAAGCTTGATAGGCTCCTTAATGTGTTTTAGTGGTTTGGTGAGGAAGATATGCCGCCATGTCGTACGGTTAGGATCTGCTTTTTCTCCTTCACCTGCCGTATCGGCCTCAAGCACGCATTTGATGTGTCGGTCGATGTAGCTATACACCTGGTCGATGTCCTTTTTCCAGGTGTTATCGAATGCATAGATGATAGGGCGGAGCTTCCCAGCTAATCTCCGTTTCCCTGACCTGCTAGTAAGATTCCCGAAACTCTATCGAGGTCCGCTAAAACGGCTCTTCAATCGAATAGTCTTTCCATATCTGTAGAACAAATACCTGATAATTGTCAGCGAGGGTATTTTAAATATTGTCATTGAGAAATTGAACAACACATACGGGAATGGTAGCATGGCCAGACTAAGAAATGCTAGGAGTGACGACGCCCATTTATATCCTAATCTATCATACACTATCTCTCAATCAGCATGAGACAAACATCATCAACCTTTTAAAACTTACTCTGCACACCAAATAAAGGGAAGCCGGCTGCAAACATGCTTCGAGTAAAACTGTTGGCACCCAAGGCACTGGCAGTGTATAGCGGGTATGCATACACGAAGAACGTAAATATACCCGAGTAGACTAGAATGGAACTAATCGTTTGATATGAGCTTTCGGCTTCAAACAAATCCGGAATTGACGCCTACCCGAATCCAAAAAGACTGCTTCCAATGATGGATACTATCCAATGTATCGACGGATTACTTTTAATGCTCAGTTAGTGATTTCCTGCTCACATTAAAAGGAAAACTCACATGGTCCAAGCAAACCAAAACAACCCGACGGTTATGAAAGGTGCTCCCACGATAGTAGGAGGTAGCCTATACTCAGGTTCTGGGCCTTCGTAGTACTTATCTTCCCGCTCTCACTTCATAACCAGCCGACGGTAGTTCCAGATTCCACTACAGTAACCAAGTTCAGTGAATTTCAAGCAAAAATAACTATATCAGCACTTGCATTTGACCCGTTGCAACAGCTGCTGTCATTCCAATTAACATGCCAATGAAGGTTAGTGCAACCTGCCACGCATCGAAACCATAGATATCGCTATATACAATTCGAAATGCCCCAAAGAATAGGTATTGAATACCTAGAACTATCGCTGTATAAATGCATAGAATAAAACACATAGGTTCAAGGAAAATGATCATAAATGGCCTATAAATCGAACGGAGAATCGTCTAGTAATCATGTTAGCACGCACAAAAGCCTGTGAGAAACTATAGAATCTGACCTGCAAAAGAGACCTCCCAAGGACTTCTATTCGGGCCTTGTATCTCTGATCGTTTAGTCGGTAGCGTAGCCGTTTAGCTTTACTCCGTGTAATCACTGGGTGATATGTCTCGGGTACCAGAAGCCCAATGACGACAAGCTGTATAGCCGCCCAGATAAGAAGATGATAGAACACCCACCGCCTGTGAGAATATTAATTCACACTCAGATAATCTAGGGACATCATTGAACTCAGACACCGTTTCTTACCACGTGGTGAATTGACATATTAATCCTCCAACAATAGGACCAAGCCCAGCGCCCCAACTACGGTCGTGGTTAGCAGAGAGCATTGTCTTGATTCACTGGCCCAATTTAGGTTCATCTCGTTTAGGTCGGTTCATGTCCAATGACCACGTGAAGATTCAAAGAATGAGATTAAATATTCTAACAGCAGGCACGAGTGCACTTGGTGGATGTCCAGTCGGAGTTAACTCACAATGGTGAAGCTGTGAACACAAGCATTGGCCCCGAAATATCCTTCTCAAACAAATCTACCACCGTACCTCCCGCCACCGTCACGAACGCACTTCCCGAAACCCCGTTCAAGAATCTCGACACAAGCAGAACCTCAATACTCGGCGCGAACGTACATGGGAAAAGCCAAATGAAGTAAAACAGCAAGGAGACGAGATAGATAGGTTTGCGACCAAAGAATTCCGAAAGGGGCGCAAACAGCAATGGACCTATTCCAAGACCAGCAATGAAAAGACTTAATCCTAAATTTGATATGAGTCTGGAGCAGGAGAATTCTTCAGCGACTGCGGAGAATGCGGGGCTGAATACTGCGGATGTGTAGCCCATGTTGACGGTTACGGTGCAGAGGAGGAGAACGATTGTCCATTTTCTGAGATGCGATAGGCGATGAGGATGCTCAATATCTGCGAGAGTAAGGGTGACCTCGATGTAGTCATTGCAATCTGGCTTTCCCTCTGTGCATTGGCTAGAATGAGCTGGGGCGTCTGCACTGGGACGTGGGACTTTGGGTAGATTTCCATCTACAATTGCAAGTTCCTCCATGTCTTTGGGACTGGAAGGTTTGTTGTCGTTGTAAGAGGAAATTGAGGTGTGAACATTGGTTCTACGTCCAATTGCCAACGAATATGAAAGGTAAGCCACCAGGGACGAAATGAGAAATACAAATTTTCAACAACGTGCGCATGGTGCAGTACTTATGATAGAAGGGTCAATCAAAACTTTTCTAGCGACACATCAGATCGCGAGTGATTGAACCGCACCGTCGGCCATATTGGCATTTCAACAGGCATATTCTCACGCCCTTCAATGTACAATCCCGAAAACGACTAGCTGATGACTTCATCTGAATTGCCATTAACAGCCGACAAACTCCGAAATACTGATTAAGCAGAGCAAAATATGAATTAGCCAATGTAGAGGAGCGGATACACGATATCGATCGCGTTTTTTACTTCTTCATGTATATATTATGTTGGCCATTACGCGCAGGTGGTTGTTGGGTTTGGCATTTGCGCTAGACCCGATGGAGTCACGAGGAACGTTCAGCTCACCTCGAGCCCACCTCTAATGCTTCGCGATTTTTGGAGAAGTGATACAGATTTATTTATGTGAAATGAATCATCATTCTTTCTTGCGGCACTCGCCAGAGGTAGATATCTAGTCAGAAGATAACGGGTGAATAATTGTTATCAGTCTCAAGGGGTCTCAACACTGCGGCTGCTTGCATGTGTCTCGAAAAGATAATGGATGCTTTGTTCTACCTTTGCGAGTCTGGGAAGTTCATCAGATAGCTAAAATCTATAAGACAAGCCTACGAAATTCCGAAGAATATGTTGTTTAGAAGGAGATGAGAAAGCAGGAGACAATTGCTCCAGGTGGCGGGTGCTGGTCACTTTTCTCGACACGCTACTAGTGTATCTGCACCGCATGAAGCAAGGACGCTTGAGGGGTGAAATATCAGTCTAATATATTTAAGTTTTACTTCCAAGTGGCACAGTACTCAGGCGATAAGAACGACGTAGTTGTCGATCTTAGCAAGCCTTCCTAACGTTCGTCACCGTCGAGCGCAACACACAGTGGTGCTACATGGCCAAAATCCTATATCGCTCAACACCTACACCTTCCATGTCATAACCTATCCTTGTACCTCCTCAGGCCAGGAAACTTCCGAATTCTGCACAACTTCAACCGGTGCCACCCAACTCAAACTCAATCACCAAGCGTCCCTCCTCCCACCAACCACCCACCCAATCCTTCCTTTCGTCACCCAAATTTCACAACAGGCTTTAAGCACCTCAACCTACCTAGCAGCCCTTTCCTGTCTGGATCTCCCCACAAGACAAACCTCACCATCAATTCCCCGAACCCCCAATCCCGAACGAAGCTCAACAATCCCCTCACAAACCTCCTCCCCTCCTCAACCTCCACCCCTCCACATCTCCCACACCAAACAAGTCCCGTTTCACCCACCCTCAGCCACATCTAGTTCAACCATCTATACACAACCACACCATCCTCCTCCTCAAAGTGACAAGTGAAGGAAAATCCTACTCAACTCTAATCCCGGAGATAGATAAGCTTCTTCCGCAAGTAATAAGCTACCACATATACCCCACATGAATGCCTTCCATAGGATGAGACAGGAAGCGGTGATATACGCAGGGCTGAGGACGTTGATCTCTATGTAGGGGTGTGATACTGATTGGGTAGCGTTGAGGCGGGGTTTACGTACGGATGGATGTCTCTCCCAAATTCCTCCTTCTAAGACTCGGTATACGCAATCAAGATAACTTAGTCAAAGATCCATCAATCCCCTGACTGATCAATTGTCTTCCCGCATTTATGTAAGAGAAATGTAAGTGTAAGTATTTGTCATTACCTCGCCCCCCTCGCCCCCTCTCCTTCCCACCTCAACGCAACAACGAGAAAGGAAAGAAACAAAACCCAATCGGATCTCCATATCATACTGGTAAGGCTTAAACATCTTATTGCATGATAATGTGGAGAAGTGGACAAAGATCTGGAACTAACGGTGCAGATGTGATTTTGTTGCTATTCTTAACTCTTCCTCCAGTACTTGGCATGTCGTTGTTTGCTGAGTGTGGACGGGTAGAGAAAGTGGAGGTGGCGATAGAATTCCGAAATGGTCAAAGCCCACCAATCGGAGAGCAGGGGTATGGGACGATGATGCTTGCTGTCATTGGGGCTGTAGGCAACAAATGTTGGCTACGGAGAAACTGCAGCATTCTCATAGACATCACGTCGAAGTAGTGTAGATGCCCTTATCTTTGACAGAAGATATACCGTGGAGTTTATATCACAATTCCAGAAGCCATGAATACAGAAGAGTTGGTTTAAATGTGATGAAGTGTATTTTGTGAATGCCATAACGGCAGAAAAGGAGTGTCATTCCATCATAATATCCATCTAGGAGGTAGAGTAAAGCAAGTACTGTAAAGCACATCGATGTGTACCGTGCTAGCCAGTATCCTGTATATCCGTTATTTTCATCTCTTCATCGCCCCATGTTATTCCGTTAAGTCCAAGTAGTCCCGAAATACCACTGACCACCCTGCTCCCAATATCCTTCGGTTCAAAATGGTGAATCGTAGGAGACATCTATGTGAGAAAGACACAAGATATACAAAAGAAAAACCCTGACAGTTCCAGGATCTGCATGCCCTCAGAGGACCACCGCGGTGTTGACGCCGCTATTCATCTTTTTCCTTCCCTCAGCCCACTCCAAATAATACAAACAAAAGAAAAATATATCAAACGCAACAAGGTATCATTAGTGCTTCAAAAAAAAAACCATATTCGCTCCCACCCATTTATACAGAAAAATACCTACTCAATCCAAGCAAGAATGCTACACGGAAACCCTGCTTCCAGTTTATATCCATTCATCCTTTCTATTTGGTCTCGAAGGTGCGCGATTAGAGTCAGATCTCAAGGGGGTCTTCGTAGATCCATTTCTCTTTGGTAAATTTGATACAGGAGGAGTGTAGACTGAAGGGCCCAGAGACTCAAGGCCCATTTCTAAGGTTCTTGTGGATCCACTTCTCATTAAAGATCCGGGAGGTGGCGTGTAAACGGAAGGACTGAGTTGGATGATCGCATCTTCAGATTGCTCCAGGCGTTCGATCGCAGAATTTTTGGGGGTTGCTGGTAAGGATTTGTTGATTGCAGCAGTAATGGGGCTCCTTTGTGGAGACACTGATTGTTCCGGAGTTGCCTGATTCTCCGTGTTTGCAAGAGGTGAAGGTCGGTAAGGAGAGCGTGGAGGGAGTGGGACCTCGTTGAGGTTCTTTGTTTTTAATGGAGCAAGAGAGATTGGCATTCGCTCTCTTGAAGAAGAAGGGTTAAATCTTGATGTGGGTGCATTGAAGGTAGCTGCTGGTAGGGATGGTGCTTTGTATGTGGTGGATGGTAGAGGTGCGCCTTCTTCAGTCTTTGCCGGTGCATGTGAGATTCGAAGACCAATCTGAACAGTGGCAGAGGAGGCAACCGATGATTCTCTCCTATGGCCACGTCTACCAATATTTAGCGGTGGTGGTGGTTCCAAGTCGGACAGATCACTGATGTCATAGACGGACTCGACGCCTGCTCGATTGGTGGGTATCATTCGTAATGCGGTAGGGCTTTCGAGAGCTGAAGGGAAAAGAGAATATGACTGTTTTCGTGTGTGAGAAGATGGTGAATGTGCTGTAGGTGTAGGGGTTATGATTAGTGCTGGTGTTGGTGGAACAACAGCATTAGAGCGTAAAGGATTAGGTCTTAATGGCGAAGGCAGGGGCGAAGTTCCGATTTCGCTCATACCTGCTTCCTCGAACTTTTCGGGTCCAAGTATTAGATTCCTCTGGCTTTCTGCCCGACTTGCCAATTCTGCTCGTGGTGAGTCGAGTTTCTGAACCGGGTCCATCATGTGACCATCAAATCCAAGTTCGTTTCGTCCCCATAATTTGATATCGTGCTTATTAACTGGCCAAGGCCCGCCCTTTGGTCCAAAAGAAGTAGTTGCAGTATTCGATCTCAAAAAAAGTTGAAGTAACCCATTCATTAGCCCGGATAGATTGAGGACAACGGTGGCCATCATTGCGGCTTTGAGGTCGCCATTGCTGATTGTTTCGGATACAAAGTATGGAATGACAAATCCCTAATAACGTTAATGTCGGAGAAAATATGAGTAGTGAAATATCAAACTAACCAATGACACAAAACCAATAGCCATGTAATAGACCATGCGAGATGCTGCGATTCTCTGGCTCTCCTCAACCATGTTTGACATGGACAGTCTTACGAATATGATCACGGCACTGACGAGAAAAAGACCAGCCACTGTAGCGAGCAGAATAAGACCAATCTCTCCAAAGTCTGATACGAACCATAGCAATGAAGCCAAACAATGATCGTGCTCGGTCCTAAGGTGGGTCGGTACCCAGGTGCCAATCAACATAACCACAATTATCCCCAAGCATATTGATACATCGTATTTCCCTCTTGGTTGAAATGGGTTCTTTCTCAGAGAGCGAATGGCGCATTCAAGTCCAAATATGAGTTGAGTGTATGGAACAATGAATAGTGCTGCGCAATGTTAGAATCAACCACATTCCAAGCGAAGAATAAGATCACATACCAACCCACATGATTTGACTGATTGTACTACATTGATCGAGAAATAGTGACTGAAGTCCTTGCCCTTGAACTACAGCAAAGACAATTCCTTGAATTACAATACCAATCGAAAGAACTAATGGGAAAGTTTCCGCTGGATGAATCCACGAAACGCAGAACTTCCTGTTTGGAGTTAGCCATCTCGCTGAGATTTATAAAAAGTCCAGAACATACGATGCCTTGAACTTTGGGTTGCATCGTTTCGAGGTCCAGTAACAATCATAAAGAATGCTGGCCGCTGTTGTAAACGCTGCCAATACATTAAAGGATGCAAGAATAACAGTCGATGTCCGGACCGATTTGCTCTCTGCAAAAACCAAGTTCTCTATGAATGCTGCTCCAAGTTTATTATCCTCCGCTGCCTGCGTGGCCTTGTAGATATCCGACGATGATTCAATATTATTGAGTGCCCGAGCCAACAGATACCTCGCGGAACTTGCACCCATCTTCTCGTTTCTTCGTAAATAGTGATATATTCGTTGGCAGCAGGCCGTGGCGTTGCCGTATATGGTGTCGTTAAATCATGAGAGTGATGCTTCAGTGAAGTATGCTATCGATCGGTGATTGATGAGACAGATGTCTGGGTAGATAATCAATGGGATGAAAGTTGATGATTAGTTCGGAGGTAAAAGAATGGATTGCACCAATAGTCCAGTATGGCGCAGAAGAAGAAAAGGTATGAAACAACAAGATATCTGAACCAGCAGCGATGCGCAGTGCACAGCACGAATTGAAGTGAACGACAACTAAGTGAAAAGAAAATCTCTAAAGAATGTCCAAAAGTCTCAGACGACGATCTGCAAGTTTGTATTGGAATGCATGAGGTATAAGTGAGACTACCCTGTCGATGCTTAAGGGCGAATGGGTGGCCCACGCGCGGGTGGTACTGAGTCCGTCCTGACAGGGTCACCTTGCGTGCTGAGGAGGGTAGTGGGGGAAGTAATTCTGGACTGGGATTGGCGCCGCTGCTACCAACAATTCTGGGTTCCAAGCCTTCTTTCTATGGGCCCAAGAGAAGGAAGGCACCACCGAGAACACAGATGACTATATCTGGAGCTTTATTTAGAGCTTCGACTTCTCGACGATGTGGAGGATGCAATCAATTGCTTACATTACGAAAACTGTAGAGACACCTCCTTCTTCTCGACTTTTCATCGCCGTAGTTCTCTTCACTCAGGCTAGGAAACTTGAACTAATGCGGCCTTTCGAACCAGTCTTTGACACCTGAAGTATGAGATGTTAGACAAGGTAGCTTTGAGGTTTCGATACTGTCACAGGTGTTCGCTTAAGCTCCGAGTACGAGGTCCAAGCCGTGCGGGTCAAGCAGTTCATGCAACAGAATAAACGAACCAATGAAAGAACGGAAATGCATGATAGAACGTTCGAGGCGTCCAAGAGGACCAGGAGAATGCCACTGAGCTTCCATGATCCTAGTTATGGATTCTTTTGCGGAATATTCTTTTCTAGACCAATGATGCAATTGTTGTCTCTCTTTGGTCGCGACTGGTCAAACGTGACCGACCGCATTGATCGGCAGTTGGATATTAACATTGACCACCATGTGGTCTGTTGAAGAAAGACAAACATGCACAAAAAAGGGTTTTCGTGGGCGCATGCCATCTCCTGGAATGGTAGCAAGTACTTCCGTACCTTAAGTCTAATTCGACGTTGAGGAGCAAGACCACAAGGGTCGAGGAAGACCACCATGCCGCCACTGATGTATGGCATATCGCTGCCTGCCAAAGAATGGATAGGTGCCAGTACATAACGATTGACTCAATATCATTATCGCAGACAACGGCTGTAAGATACCAAGCATGGATGGCTGGGACCCTTGAACGATTCGAAAACAAACAGGTTGAAGTTGAACAAACATTGCGCTATTGGTCCATTGGTCCGCTGGAAAGGAGAGAATCAAGTAGTTCGTCCATACAATTCCCAGTATGAGATCCGTCCAATGTAGACTGCAGCAGGGAATGAGACGTTGTTGTGGCGTTGTGATGAAGCTCAGAAGGTGTCAAGTTGGGCTGGGTGAAACCACCCCGTTATCGCGATTAGCAATGTGCCCCCAGAGACTTTTCGCCTTCAAAGCTCACTGCGAGCTTTGACGACGACCTGGGGGCACGACGACGCAAGAATTTGTCTTCTGGAATGGGATAGAGGTGGACTTTGCGAGTCAACAACGTATCAAAATAATGAGGATTGAAAGATTACACGAGTCTTGTGTTTGAATTCAGTTCTGTGTATGTACAGACCAAGTGCAGGTCGGGGCATCGCCATTTTGAGTAAGCTTGATCGACTACACGTGACCTTATGCCGAGACACATTCCATCCCATCTGGCAGCGAACGGGATGGCAGCGATATCAACCGCCTTCCAATATTCGTCTATCCATGCTATAGAACCAGAACTACCCCTTCATCTCCACCACTTGCAGGCGAGAATAAAATTCAGGTACTCTGCCCGACGGCGAAGCAACCGTGTGTATGCTTTCCTCGGATCATCCCACTCAGCACAGTCTACAGCCCAATCTACAGCCATTCATACCCAGTCTACAGCTTGGAGATACGAGCCATGACAGTAATGAGGGGTTGTTTGAACGTGGAAATTGGGTTGCAATCATCATCCTTCTACTGCGCCACCATCAAAATCATACCAGCTTCCAGACTCGACTACACACCCTCTTCGATGACTGTCGTTCACAGCATGTCACATTTTGGCAGTCATAAAACAGCTAGGAGTCCCCCAGAAGAGATGAGCAAGCTGTAAAATCCCGGCTTGATGGACTGCTACCTGAATTTACATCTTCGCCTTGCTACTCCTCGACTCTGGTACACGGGGTAACAGAGTTTGTGAAATGCATGAGTGCGGGCGATTGTCGGCCTAGCGAAGATGTTGAAATTCCTTGATATATGGTGCTCCTCAGGATGTAAGTACATCCGATACTCCTGCTTTAAAGTCGCCGTGGTCCCCTACCTTTTTACCTGCATAGGATTGTTACCACGGACATGTTTGATCGCCTTTCAAGCGAGAGTATATTAAATTACCAATATTCTCTAGATAAGTTATCTTGTGCTTCTCCCCATCGAACTATCCACTTGTCCCGAGACGTTTAATTTATTTTCGGATTTGAATCGAACCGGTGCGTGGTACCGTGGGCCAGTACCTGGTAATTATCGGATCTCTGGCCCGAGTGTCTGGGGTTAGCTTCCCCATCCGACTTGTCTCAAGCAGTCTCTGAATAGCTATTGCAACACCATGCATTCCAGAAATTTTATCATGCAGAGAGCTGGAACTAGCCTAGCTGGACCCCCTGCGAATTATTTGCGGTACCTAATACCGCTATGACTGGTTCTGGTCGCGGCTGCCGTCGTCATTTCACTGGCAACCTGCTCCAACAGGAGATTTCTTACTCACCAACTCCACCTGAGAGTATGTCACTAAATGTGTCGCCTCTTTTCCATGAGGGGCCATGACGCGATGCGAATTTCAAAATGGTACTGCAGCAACAAGTCTGCCTTCATCTGCTTGCAGAACTTCCCATACCCAAGTGGCAACTCGATTTGATGCAAAATCCCTTGCTTGCATACTTACAAACTTTACAATGGAAGCTTGCCTCGGGACTGTAGAGTTGATCGAAAGCTCTCATCCTGAAGATCAAGTGTTAATTACAAGCTCCCGGTGGGCAAGAACTTCCTTTGTCAGTGATCCATCATCGCCTGCCTCAATCACGCGTTGTCAACTATCAATCCAACCCTGCCGCCATCATGGAAACAAACCTTTAATCATTGAAGCTCGATCATTTATGTTCTAAACAAGCACCAACTCACCTATCCCACGAAACTTCTCTCTTATATCCCACTTCTTTCTACCTGTCTTCTTTCTCTATCCATTGACCTACCTTCACACAGCTCATAAATTAATACAACAGTTTACTCCCAAATCCACGTCGAAGCACGCGCACCATGGGGTGACTGTAGATCAATGATTTCACACTCCACACCCGATTCTCTCTCCATTACTCTCTCGCTTTCTATCTGCTTGGACCATATTTCTTCTCTCCCCTCCCTCTCCCCGTCTCTTCTCTGTCTCTCTCTCACACAGACTTCTCTCTCCACCCTCTTTTTCCCACTTCTCCCCTTTTCTCTCTCCCCCCTATTTTTCTCACCTTTCTCTCTTTCCATTCTGCCACTCCCCTCCCTTTCTACTCTTCCACTCCACCATCCTTCCTCTACTCCGCCCACCATACCACCACGCCTCTCCCATTCAAGTTCCATCCCCAAACCAAAATAGCCTTCCACCCACCCCTACTTCATCAATGCAAGCCTACAGTATCCCTAGAAACCCGCACATAACCCTCTTCCATATCACCGCCAATAAACCAACTTCCTCAAAACATCCCCAATATCCCATCGCCTAAAACCCCCCATAGCTCTTCTCAAACCGAAATACTAGCAAACAACTCACCTTCCAGCACCGTAAAATCCACACATTCATAACCATCACCCCATAACCCCATTCAATTCCCATTTCCCACATCCCCCACCCTCTCTTCTCCTCCGCTCTCCACCGGATCTCTTCGTCTCCCCAGAACCGCCCATCCATTAC
>LLKJ01000538.1:0-15306 GCA_002242865.1 Clarireedia sp. CPB17
GAGATAGGACTAAGGTTAATATCAGGACTGCTGTTTGGGGGTTGTTAGTAGGCCGAGAAAAGGGTAATAAGCTGAAGAAGGAGGTTGGGAAGAGGAATAGAGGGGTGGAATGTATTCTCATTCTCTCTTACTTCCTTATTCTCTTAAGCGAAAATAGTATATCTTCACCTATAATAAGTGATATGGCATATGCCCTATCACATATGCCATATCACTTTATAATAGTAATCATTATAATCTAAGTCGATCTATAACGAATCTCAAAGCTCGTGTATATATCTGAAATAGAAAGGAACCGGCCGAAAAGGGCTTAGTAGGTCTTAGTACCAAGGAGGATAGAATAGAATATGTTATTTTCACTGTACTTGAAACTATCTATTGAGTCCTAGTTCTTCTCCTAGAACCTATATGGCCCTTTCTTGCTATCAATAATGATGCTGTGAAATATCCAAGTAGATAGCTTGCTGTACTTATGATCAATATTGCCGTCGGCATATCGATCACTTCCATCATTTTTAATCGAGATATATGATTGTGTATATACACTACTATATACCCAAACCTTATCACTCAATATCTGATCCCTAAGACGTTCAGAAGTCCATATAATACCCTATTGAGCGAACGTTAGTCGTTCAGCTCGTACGACAGGATTATCATAGAACCCCTTTCTTTTAGCCACTTTACGGCCATATCCAAGAAGCTTGAAGGCAGAGCGTATTGCCCATTCGCTACAATTGAGGTCCAGTTCAGATGCAGTATAAGGGATATAGCGATATGCAACTCTCCTATGCGACGGTGATGCCTATAGCCACTATTCAAGCCGTTGTCTTTGAGGGCTTCGAAGAAGAGCTTTCCTATATAAGCTAGTTTTATCCTTTTGCGGTATCGCCCGCTTGCTTCTAGCTAGCTGGATCTGCTTAAAAGTGAAGCCATATTTATCTCGAATCTGCTGCGGGGAGATACCGAACTCAAGGGCAGTCTTGATTCGAATCCGTTTAGTTCCTGTGGTCTTAGGAGATCTCAGTTTTTTGGGTGTACTGGGTGGCGGCGGCGATGGTGAGGGTAATAAATCATCAGTAAAGACGGTTCGAATAGACGGCAGTGAGGTCGGCCGTGGAGGAGGCCTCTCTGCTAGAGGGGGTAATGGTGCAAATATGTATAGTAAAGAAAAGAAATTTTATCTTGTCAAACTTTTTCCTATACATATGCTCATTCATTGTCGGACCATCTCTCCGCGATCAGATTAGATAATGAAGTTCGATGGGGAAGCGGGTGAGAAGGCACGGAAGGGAAAGGAACTAGAAAAGTGTCCCGTTTCCCAAGTATCAAGTAGAGTCATGCCTAGTAACTTAGTTATCACGTTACCGTTCAAACTCTTCTCTCTTCCCCCCTCTCTTTCACAAACAATCCACCCACCCGCCCACTAGCCACACCCAAAATGTACTTTCCTGGCCTTTGTTCGCACCATCACGGTTACGAATAATGGGGCCCGGCGGCTTGTTGGTGGTCTGATGTTGATACTATCTCGTAAGTCTAGTCGAGCGGCCCTATCTTGTTACGTCCTCACAGAATCCAACACCCTACAAGAGTCATAATAGCCGTTCTAGAACCAACCAATATATATGTCCAGTTCATGAAAAGGGTCATGACTTCTTAATTATCTCCACCAAAATTCCTACATGATACAAATTCCCGTTTGAGTTGACTGACATCCATCCCTTTCGTAATCTATTGAAATGTTCGGCCTTCTCAACAAAGACCGGCCAACAGAGATCATAAAACGGGTCGTGTGTTCACCATGTCAAACGTTACAAGTGACGCCGCTGGAGAAAAAGAACGAACGATGTAAAAATATCAAAATGACAACTCCCTGATCGCTAAAACCCGTTCGTTGACCCCAGCTTTGCTCGTAGCCCGCGAGTCTCTCACGCAAAACTGGTGAGGTGGAGGATGGCGTTCATTCTCTCAACCCGTCCAAGCATTCATTCCATGGTATTTCTTCCCTTCATAACTTCTGTACCCAAATTCCGAATCCCGTTCATCTCCTAGTGCTTGGTCGCAACGACTATAAGATAGTTAGGCCTGATACTCCCTAACAGGGGGAAAGGGGTCTGTCTAGGCTTACCTGCAGGGACGACAATGATGATGATTAAAATGATGATTCCGACAACCAAGCACATGCGCATTTTCATGTCCTACATTCATGTGTGAGTCTTTGGTTCCTCCATCCTCAAAGTGCTGGTAACATACCTTCCACCACATTTGTTTGCGAACCCTGTTGGCGCCACGACGGAAACCTTGTGCTGATACTGCGAGACTGTCGGTCTTGTCCTGAAGGGAATCCAATCGAGCACCACGTTCCGAAACTTTGTTAATGTTCTCGCGCATTACACCAACAGTGTCGTCGATAGTCTAGAAGTCATGGATTGTCAGCATAAGCATCTCCAACGCAACTCAAATGCCAAAGAGTTTCCTAAATAGATCATTCATGCCCGAAATACATCAAGCACGTTCTCATGCTAGAGTATAAGCACAGTCGTCGATTTTCGACGTCGCGGTGGAAATTTACAGTCGCCGGCGCTTTAGCGTTGGCGGAACCTTCGCAATGTCGTAATCGTGTTGGGGGCTGAATTTATGCGCTGCGATACCAACATGATAGCATGCATCAAATATCATAGCAATAAATAACGCCAGTATTATTTGCGCACAACCAAAATATCGACAGTGCCCACTCGCAGCCGTGTTTTATGCTCTATGGCAATTGATTTTTGCAGGTCTGTGTCGTCTTCGTCCGCGATGACCGATCGGTTGTCGTAATCCAACCTCCTCTCCTCCATCGACCGACAACTCCTCCGCCCGTCAAAAGAATGTATTAACTTACAGCTTGCAACGCCGCCGTTCTCTGGTTGCCCGGCGCCTGCTGATTACCAGCACCGGCAGATCCTCCACTTGGGATATAAGGGTCATATTGAGGTTCACGGTCCGCCATTGTGTTGTTGTTGGTAGAGTGGTATTATTCGAGATATGTGAATCGTGGGTTGCTTTCGCTCGTTATTGCAAAGGAGATCTAAGGTGGTCGTATCGTAGGATTTTTGGATATGTTGAAGTTGTTGTTATGAGGATGAAGGAGATGTATTGGGTTTGAGATTCTGGAGCACGGGTCGATTGCGAGCGAACCGAAACAGTAGCAGGTTCAAACGTGATTGGTCTCCGCCAAGGATTTATTTCAGGTGTTGACGGCTATTTTCCTTTGACCGTGGGTGAATGTCTTTTCTTTGTAAGATTCGGAAGGAGTACACAATAAATCTTTCGCAGGAAGATGGCTATTAGATTTATATAACTCTTGTTTTTGGTTCATTGAAAATACGACGGCTTCGTCGGGATCCGTGTTGCTAAATCCAGCCCTCTTCCTACGCAACACGATTACTGGATTACCCAACACGTGAGGGTGACTCGTCAAAATTGGGTGGCTTGTATTGCCTTTTGCCTTCCCAGCCAGGTTCTTAACTGAAAAATAGTGGCTATGGATGTGGAATCAGTGGCGAAACAATAATGATTTCATGATTTCCCGAAAGAAACAAATGCGGAACAGGCTATTTTCTGTCGCACGTCTAATCACCAAGTTGGCATGAATTGTCTGTCTCGTATCAGAAAGATCAAAGCTTCTCCAACGGCGTGGGGGTTCGTTGTCGATATAAACGGTTGCTGTGCGGATACGGCGATAGGTGCGCATCATCAATCCATCATTTGCTCATAGTGGATCCTGCTTCCCCGGATTTATGGATTATCTTCAATTCCACTCCCACATGGCACCCAAAGCCCTATTGTCGGAGAATTCGAAGAACCAGCGATTGCGCGTCCAGGAATCCGCTTCGTGTTAATTCGAGTTTTGATGGCATCTTCACATTACGTTGGCACGAAGCGCACATCTTTAAACCGACCAGTATCTTCGAGGATAGTGTATTTGAAAGGTGACCAAAGGGTCACCGCATAGTCAGACACTGAAAAGAAACGCTAGCAAAGGTCCTGTCATAAGTAGACATTCTATCCCATTCCCAAGCTCCGTAACACCCAACGTAGATTCCAGTCTCATGCTTGAATCTCCGAAAACTCCTTGGTATACCGAGCAATACCCGTCCGAACTTGTACCGTCCATGCAATCATAACTTTTTCATCGCTCCATGTTAATTTTACAGAGACCCCCGATACATTGGGAGTTAATATGAACATAAAAGACGAAAAGACCAATTGGCCGTGATTAGAAAAACGAAATGAAATCTAGAGATGAATTAATGGAAAAGTACATGAAAAGAAAAAGTACCAATGTGTGCTCATTAGTCGAGCGAATCGTACTGAGAGTAAGGAGTGTCTAACCACTATCGTTGACGAAGTTCCGCTTCCAGAGAGGCGGAGAAACAAGAAGTGACCGGCGCCTTGGTCGTGGAGATAACAATGTCGGTATCTTGTGCTCCTCGTATGTAGGGGATAGCAAGTTGATATCATCCTGGGAAGCATACGCCCATTGAGTGCTGATCGGTCCTGTTTCTTCCGAGTCGAGAAGCATCTGGCCAATGCTTGCAATCTTCAGAGCGTCCCAAGTTCCCTCACGTCGTGGAGCTGCATCCCTTAATATTGCAACGGCATCCCTCCTAAGATCCTGGTCTGGACATGCGTATATGACGACGAAAAGAGAAGGTACGATTCCAGTGTCAAAGACAAAAGTCTTCAAGAAACGTGGATCGGAAACAAGTTTCTGACTGAGAGAAATGATTTGATGGAAGGTAGGAAGGAAGTAATCAGAAATACGAGAATCAAGACAGACTCCTTGTCCCATGAGCGCAATGCCAAGTGCTTTTACTTGTAAAGTAGTCGCAGTGATGAAGTTGGCATCTCCTACTTGGGATTGCGCATGTAAGATGATGGGGTGAAATGCTGCTTGCCAATCTTGAAAGCTAGAACTGAAACTAGGAAACTCGAGACCCATAAGGATAGGAGATGTTGCTTCAGGGTAAACCTGTTGCAACCTTGAAAAGCTAGTTGCCAAACCTTGAGGTGAAAGATCCGGTGATGTTAGGCGTCTTTCAATGTTAGCTCTTGGAATATCTGACAAAGAGTCATAGAGGACATGTTCCAAGTGCCGCTCTGCTTCTTCAGCGTCGGCAAAGTGGGACGGAATATTAGGTGGCATAATATCAGCGGATATCAAGTCTAGTACCCGACCGCTGAGTAAGTCCGGGTCATCAGGCCGCAATACAATCGCCATAGCCAGATGAAGGTATGCGGCAACAATTTCGTCTTCGAGGATTTCGGGAGCCGGCGAACTTAGCAGAAGGTTGTGATTCGGTTGGCTGGACATAGCCTCGTGATGATGCATCATCTTGAGTGCAGTGAAAATGTGCTTGTCGGCTAACTGCGTATTGCCATGAAAGTTCTCGAAGCAAAAAATGAGAAGAGACACAAGTAAGGGTGTGCGAAGGGAGTCTTTGCTTGATTCAATGAGATCTCGGAGATATCGAAGGGACTTTCCGTACTGTTTCAAGGCGTATTTGTGATGTAATTCAACCTCGTTGGCTAGGAAAACCATATGTTAGCGGTTGTATTATAAGATGCACCAGAGGGTGCAATGGTTCGAGGACCGACTCCATGTTTCGACATGTAATGTCTACTTCAACTTTTGAGATCTCTACCTCAAATGTAGAGTTCCATATTTGGACTCCAGTTGAGAATCAAAGACATTCTTGTGAAAACATAAATATTCATGGCCCAATCCATGTCTCGAGGTTGGCCATGCATTAGTGCACCCTCTGGTGGTTAGTTAGAGATGAAGTATGAACGTACAGCTCTTTTGATAATCATCATCCCCAGCATTCTCTAGAACAACTCGAGATGCCTTCATCGCCTTGCTCAGTGCTGCAATGGCAGTGGCAGCGTGACGGATGGAGTCGTCGTTGTAGCAAGCTTGGAGGACGATGGTGTTCCACAGTTTCTTTTTCGAACCGCCTGCCAGTTCTAAGACAGTTTCTTCACAGAAGAACTGAAAGTAACGTGTTTCTTGCTCGTTTCCAAAACTCATGACAGAGACACTAGGCGTTAAAGAAGTTGGAGCTGAGACTGAGAACTCCTGGGTTATACCAGTGGATATGGTTTGTCCACACAGCCATGCAGGTTTGTCCTAACAACAAGTAAGCTAGACTGATCAGTTGTATGGCCAGAGCTCTTTAGCCTACCTTCGGACTATATTCATAGCCATCGCATTTTCTTCCGAAATTCCGACAGCGCAAGCAGGAAGGCTTGGTCTCGTCGCACTTTACTCGTCGGAGCCTGTGAGAAATCACGGGGTCAGTAAAGGATCCAGATGGCGTCTTCCAGAATATGGAATGTAGTGTATGATAAAGAAGCTGCCGTTTTGATAGACGAATGAATCCATCGGTGTGTAATAACTAATGGACATCTCTGTACCCTGCTGGATAAACGTACTTGCATGTTGTACACCCAGTCTTCGACTTCTGTCTACATGCCCTTGTTTTCTTGAAAGACGTGGAAGATAGGCCTGCCATGGATAAAAATTGCGAAGAGAAATTGGCCTCCATCTTTGCTTGGAAAGATGAACGTGATTGATTGTTGAAGTAAGGAGTGAAAAATGGACAATGAAGAAGTGAAGCAAGCCAAAACTTGGGAAGGGAACATGTAAAAACGGGAGATAACGAACACGGGCACGCAGGTAGAACAAGAGACAAAGAGAGAGACTCGACGAACGGAAATGATATACAAGATTGAGGCAGACCAAGTTCAACTCGATGACTAGAAATAGGGAGGAGATCCGGCTCCTCAAAAGGAAATTAAGAGCGAACAAGGAGGGATGGAGTAACGGAGAGAGGAGCATGAGAAGGGCCAGTCAGCCTAGATATGTAATTCTGACTCCTCTCGCCCAAAATGGAAACCATGGTGATGGTAGTAATTAATGGTCAAGAACACAAGGTGGTAAAGGTGGTAAGGCTGTTTGTATGGGGAAGTGGATTGTGAATGAAGATTTGGGTTACCGACAGTATGGGTTGCGAAGGCTGTATAATCGGATTAGGTTGTTGGTCCAAAATAGAAAGAATTATCAATAATTAGCCATAAATAGTAGCCAATCAGTAGCCCTGCTGTGCTATTTTGAGGATAATTATGTACCAAAAAGGAGCAATTAGTGACTTTATCCTTGCGCGAACGCGTGCATAAGGATATTGCAGAGAATCCTTCGACCTCCACCTAGGCCCACCAAGCCTTCTTCAACAGTTCGATGTACGAACTGAAGCAGGAGCCATCACGACAACCATGCGCAGATCAAGAACGGACAGATTATCCGTGCCTTTATTTAACGGCTTACCCGCCCAGATGCAAGGCCAAATGGTCTGCCGTATGAGAATACCACACTGGGTGGGGATTGCTCACATGAACATCAACATCGCAAGGGAGAGATGTATTGAAGGATGGAATAGAGAAATTAAAATGGGTCGCGGACCATGGACAGACTGCGCTGTGTATATGCTGCTGCTTTTCCACCCGATTAAGAGCAGAACCTCTCTATGCTACACTCGTAACTTCATACTTTGCTTTGAATAAGTGGCTGTTAGCCGCCGCGAGTCGCCTTGGAGTGTCTTACAATACATATTAGACTAGGCCAAATGACCTTTCGGTAGTTCATATCATCCTTATCCTGTCCCTGCCGCTGCCCACCTAGACATGTGAGCCGTAGATAGTGGGTGATAAGAGACGGGTGAGCCAGATAGATGAGAATCATAAGAGCCTCGATGACGTCTCCGGCAGCGAAAGGAACGAATGAAACTGTGAGCCTGGTGATCTCTCTTCGTTCTGGTGTATGGGAGTGAAGTTGGATGCAGCTGGCCTCCTCCTGTGTCCCAGCCTTTTCTTACATCCTGCTCGTCCGACGTTTAGAGAATGGCCATCAATGTTGATATTCATCTAACTTACGTCAAACCGCCGTTCTCCAATAGAGGCTTAGATCATGTGATGGCTGTATCTTCCGGGCTCGCCGTCACTCGTATTGGAACCAATGGTAAGCAGGAGAATCCGAATGATGGCCCACCTTACTTACGCAAGTACAGTACCCCGCAAAAGAACATCACGGCCATTCTATGATCTGAGCCTCACAACATCTGTACCTGAATTGGTAATAGCATCATCGTCGCCATGGCTAACTCGGTCCGTGTACGTCAATATCGTCCATCTTTCTGGGTCGGCCTCGGAGGCGTGCACCTCGATTGCCAAGACTTCTAGGAATGAGAGTGAGCGAGTGGGCGGAGTACGTGCAAATGACCACATCATTTCGATGACTTAATAAGTGGCCTTTCCCCTCCTTCGTTCGGACCTCGGAATGTGCGGAAAGCAACACTTCAAGCCAAGTTTCTCTCGTCTGCCGAAGCCGCCCAGTCCTCAATACGAGATTTTAGGTAAGTACGGTGTAGTGCAGCACACTACTACCACTGTCGACGACTCGAAGAGCACTACGATCAGGCTCGTTGACGAGGATACGATTATCTCAAGGCAAGGCTTGTACTAGTGACATTCTTCATCCAGGGACCCAAGAAGACCAAGAAGGCTCAGCCTACTTAGAACCTTACCTCGAGGCTCTAGCCCGGAGTAGTGTTAAATTCTTGGAGCTCCATTCCCCATCTTCTCCACGAGAACCACTCACCGGACACCCTTCTCAATAACAAATGTTGGAAGCTCTACTAAGTAAGAGATCTAGCAAAATCTACCAAATATTTAACAAATGGAAACCCGTTCCATTACACTTACACCTTCAAATTATACTACAGAGTGCATTTCCGTGTTCTCTACCACTCTTTTGTTACTCTTATTCTTACTCTCTTACTCTACCTCATCGCCACTTCCCTCCCTCAAGCCCTCTTTCCCTTTATCTCTAAACCCTCTTTCTTTCTTTCTTTGCCTCAAATTTGTTTATGAAAATCACACCACCCAATAATCAAATACCCAAAACCATTAATTCCATCAAGTAATGGTGATAGCCTCCGAATCATTCGTTTCACCACTTTGAGAGCTTGGACATTCACTCAGCGCACATCGCTGGTCATTCTTGGGCTTGGCTGGGGGAATCCACCCTGAACCTTTCACTCGTTTGTTTCGATCGCATTTGGACATTGAGCAGGACTTCTCTTTATTGGATGCTTGCCTTATAATTAATCGCGTTTCGACTTTTGAAGCATCTTTCCCCAGGATCTTGTGTCGGTAGATCGACGTCATTCATTCCGGCGCATCCGCTATACAAAGAAGTCTTCCACTCAGTACTCTCCGTTACAATATACTTCCGAAATCATGAAGCTCAATCAATCCATAGCTAGTTTGGCGTCGATGGTGGTGGCGGGGAGCCATGTAGTTAATGCCATCCAGGTGGACCTGACTTCTCCAGGTATGTAAAACTTATTGGCAGAAACATTGGACGGCGAGATCTTACTGATGATGTGAGTAGCCTCCATTAAATCGGCTTCCAGTGAGATCGCGTACGACATGATGAGTTTCTATACGGGCAACCATACCGGCGACATTCCGGGGAACTTGCCAGCGCCATACTATTGGTGGGAAGCAGGAGCAATGTTTGGAGCGATGATAGACTACTGGTACTATACTGGGGATTCGTCGTACAATGATGTTACAACTCAGGCCATGTTATGGCAAACCGGCCCAAATGCGGATTACATGACTCCGAATCAGACAAAGACCGAAGGAAATGATGACCAGGGCTTCTGGGGCATAGCGGCGATGTCAGCAGCCGAAGTGAACTTTCCCAACCCTCCCCCGGACAAGCCACAATGGCTCGCACTCGCACAGGCGGTTTTCAACACCCAAGCCCCTCGATGGGATGATACTACATGTGATGGTGGTCTTCGATGGCAAATATTCACATTCAACAATGGCTACAATTACAAAAACGCAATTTCTAATGGCTGCTTCTTCAACCTTGGGGCACGACTAGCAAAATATACCGGAAACGATACGTATGCCTACTGGGCAGACAAGACTTGGACATGGATGGAGTCGATAGGGCTTTTAGATGAGAACTACTATGTCTACGATGGTTCTGATGATACAATCAACTGCACGCAACTCAACCACATCCAATGGACTTACAATGCTGGCGCAATGCTTCTCGGGGCTGCAAATATGTACAACTACACAAATGGCAGTGACATCTGGCGCACCCGGGTGAATGGGTTAATGAAGGGCCTCGATGTTTTCTTTGCCGACAATATTATGATGGAGGTAGCTTGCGAAAACAACGGAAAGTGTGACGTTGATCAACAATCATTTAAAGCATATCTTGCACGCTGGATGGCTGCGACCACTAAAATGGCCCCTTTCACGTACGATGCGGTAATGGCCAAATTAGTACCTTCTGCAAAAGCTGCAGCTATTTCTTGCAGCGGTGGTACAAATGGTCGACTCTGTGGACTGAATTGGAGGATAGGGAAATTTGATGGGCTTTCCGGCGTGGGGCAACAGATGGCGGCTTTGGAAACGATCCAGAGTAATCTTATTGCACAAGTTTCCGGGCCTCTAACAAACTCAACTGGAGGAACGAGTGTGGGAGACCCCTCTGCAGGCACTACGGGCTCGAATAGTGTGGGATCCATAGTCGACCCTGGAACAGTTACTACGGGTGACAAAGTCGGCGCTGGATTTTTAACCACTGTCGTACTAATGATTCTGATCGGTACTATATGGTGGATGATTGTTTGATGGGCTCTCGCCATGGCATAGGTTTGAGTATGAGGTCTTTGCATATGTATTTGGACTACAGCGTATATAATTATGGATTGGGGCTTGTCGTTGGGAGTCGAACTTGGGATTCGGACGGATATTTGTTAACCTTGGAGTTTTGGGAATTGGGGAACTAACTGGTGGGGCGGGGACTTGCATGGTTGGGAGGCAGACAGAGTTAGACTTACGGAAGGGTGCCGGTATTCATGATAAAGATGGGAAGATGGGAGGAAAAGGTCAATCTGGCGAAATAAAAGGGATGTTGATGGGTGCAGGTCCCACAAAGCGAGAATACATGTCGTTATTTGCAGCAAGATTGTGTTTAGTCGGTGTGAAGATGGTCTCGCAAGTAAGCAAGGATATTCTCCAGCCCTCTCCAGCCCACCACACCAAAATATGCGGGGTAGTTTTCCATTATCCAACACGCCAGCACGGCATGTCATCACATCAGCACAATATCTCACATACATCTTCCACGACTTTCTTCTTGCTAGCCCGAGGCTTCGGGATATGCTTATGAAGTCATCTTGCTCTTATAAGCTCGTGTTAAGTTATAGATATACTATACACTGCATACTACTGTTTATACTAAGCGGGGTTTATTCGCTAACTATACGAATGCGACGAAGCTTTTAGCCGTCTCAGGCTGTATCGTCACGAACAAACATTTCCTTTCTCCTCAATCTCCTTCTTAAAGTCGATGCTGTCACCACCTTGCTGGCTTCATGCATATCTCCTGGACTTATGCTGCTTAATCTCGACATAGCTCCCTGGACGCACGCGGAGACCAATCCCGGCCCGCTTGCCATCACTATTTAGCGTACTGCCCGTCCACCCGAAGCTATGTTGGGTTCGCGATAGTTGTTCTATTAGTTCTTGATGTACTATTGTTAATATTAATATCTCATCGCGCAGAAAAAGACCTCGTATTCGGCCCAACCGAACTTATGAAGATGGTGTCTCGAACCGGCGGAATCCAGCTATCTGCTGGGAAGTCCGACTGCACGACGAAGGCGAGGAAATCATTGAAATATGGGGATCGTGTGTGGAAATATACGGTGTTGGAATTGAACCAGTAGCTACGATACTCAAAATAAAGGTACAAGGTTGCATCACAGCTTCTTGCAAATTGCAATCTGTACGTCAAACGGCCAACTCACCCTCAGCACTAACACCTCCTGCCTGCACAATCCTCTCTACCAAGCCATTCAGCCTTATGATAATTTCAATTTGCCAACACGAGTCAGGTTATATCCGACGACGAGATGTTGCTACGGACTATGTACTTTGTGCTAACTGACACAACCGGACGTCCGTGAGTCATGTGCTGATGTTGAGACATGAAACTTATTTTGGGATCTAGGTCCAGAGTGGAGGAGGGAGAAGAACTTTTCGCCCGATGAAATATAATATGATAACTCTAATGCGATGACGGTAAATCCCAAGTCCTAAACTTTAATCGCACCCATGGCCAGGAGAACCTAGTATCAGATCAACTGTTATATTAGAGCATATCGGAAGTTGCATCTTGCTGTAGTTTAATGAGAGTATGCAATGCAGGCACTGCATTTGTTAGATTGCCGTATCCGTTCACCAATCGCAGCCACTGTCGACCGGCATGCTAGGTTGACTATGATCTCTTCCATGTAGAACAAGCAATCCAGTATCACGTGTTTGTTTGTTTCATACTATTGCTGCCAAAACAAATGGCGTCGAAGAGCTTGCTTATCCATAGCCCCACGAGATAACAACATGATTCAACGCCATAAATCATGCCCAACGAGCACGAAGGCTGAGAAAAACTAGAAAAATACGGAATTTATGTCAGGTGCTACTCAGTCAGCCGTGCGCCAGTAATCTTCCATATCTTAGTCAGGGATACTACAAGCCGCACACAACACTGGCGTCGGCCAACAGCAGGAAAAACATGGAGATCTGCAGCCACTTCTAAGCATGGCGCTCTTGATCCCCAAGCCAACACTCGGTAGGACACAGGCGAAATCTTGCATACTTTAGTAACATCGTGTATCACAACTGGTGTGGTTGTGATAGCAACAAAATTTGCTATGGATTCTGGCGTGGTTCTACCCGAATCTTGGAAAGCCGGCGCGGGATACACAAGCCACATCTGCGTTGTCTGGGAATCCTCCCCGCCAGGCTGTCTCGGTCCAAAAAGGCTTCAGCTCTAAAAAGCACCCCTGGACTGACGTTGGCTTTGATAGGGTCGTCTTTCTCCGAAAAAGCAAAAGCCCAATGTCACCAACAAACTACTCCAGTTTGGGCGAACTCAATATTCCAAGATATCAAAGCATCATGGAGGAAATGAGTCGGAAGTGCGATTGGACGTGTTTCGAAAGAAACGGCTCCACTGATGCACGAAGTATGCAGGCGAAAAGTGGTGAGATGTCGAAAGAGGAAAGATTATTACAACACTTTTCGAGATGTCCTGACTTTGGCAAGCGTCAGCCTTGTGCACTCTACTTACTCTGCCGACATATTCTGGGCCCAGATTTTGCAGCTTCACTTTGTTATGTTCGGAAACAGCCAGAATATCTCAATGGCACTTGTCACCTGCAGTAGTTTCTCGCGGACTTGTAGACTCCTGTTCTAGTGAACCCCAGGGGAATGTGAGATGTATCTAGGATATCTGAGAAACATGAAGCCAAGTTGTGAACCAGCCAGACACAGCCTTTCGTGCCAGTGAGATCTTTTGGGATTTGGAAAATTCTTTCGGGTCAGACCTGACGCCGAGCTGAAGTTGTGCACATCTACGGATGTCATTGGAAATTTGAGGCACAATCTAATCAAAACTTTCATATAGATCTTCTTCCCTCTCTCTCTTCCTGCTTCCTTCTTTCTCAAGCCACATACTAATAGTTACGCAGCATTCGCATATCCTTCATTTGACTTCAACATGGCTTGGATGAAGACATTAACAACTAGAGCTCTTTCATTGCACTCCGCTCTTTCTCAATATAATACTAATGGTAGAGCTTGCCTCCAACATATTGAATCCTGTAGGCTAACACGCATTGCAGGCTTATCTACCTATGGCTGCTTGAACGCTTCGAAGCTTCCTCACTTTCTGGGGTCCGACGTATGAAAAACTCTCACATATAGTTATATGTTGTCTAGTACTGACTGTTCGATAGTCTCGTCCCAATGGAGCACCTTGGGGACATACGTACTCTGGTCCTGGACTACCACCGAATACTGGCGCCACACGCACCTATGACCTTACAGTATCTAGGTCTACCAAAGCTCCAGATGGTTACACGAAAAACGTTATCCTTATCAACGATCAGTTCCCAGGACCGCTCATCGAGGCCAATTGGGGAGATACAATCAAGGTCACCGTCCACAACAATATCAGCAACGACGCCGAAGGTCTGACTCTTCATTGGCATGGACAAACACAGAGACTAGCCCCCTGGTATGATGGCGTTCCGGCAGTTCAACAATGTCCCATCGCACCAGGAAGTAGCTTCACCTACGAGTTCAGAGCGGAGTCTTATGGATCCAGCTGGTACCATTCTCATTTCAGTGCCCAGTACAGCGATGGCCTGTATGGGCCTATGGTTATCTATGGGTAAGGCCCTTCGATATCTGCTTCGTCTTCTTATACTTACCTTTTTAGTCCTGAGCATGTTCCTTATGATATCGACCTTGGCCCCGTTATGTTGGTAGGTAGTCCCAATATTACGATGGAACTCGGAACTGACATCTTCAGTCTGACTACTATCATCAATCTTACCGTGGTGTCCTTGGCAATTTATTCACGAAAGTCCCTGCTGGCCCAATCTTCCCTCACGTGGACAACAACCTTATCAACGGCAAAGGCATGTTCGACTGTAACACAACCGTCGGTGCCGTCTGCACGCCCGAGGCTGGACTTTCCAAGTTCAAGTTTACCCAAGGGAAGACACATCGTCTACGACTGATCAACACCGGCAGCGCAGGCACTCAGAAGTTTTCCATCGACGGACATGAACTGCAAGTGATTGCGAATGACTATGTTCCTATCATACCCTACACCACCAAAGTAGTCACTCTTGCCATCGGTCAACGCGCAGATGTATTGGTTACGGCTTCTGGGTCAAAGACGGATGCTGTGTGGATGAGGTCCGATTTGGATGTTCCTTGCATGGCTCTTAGTTGCACGAATCCTCATGCTTTGGCGGCGGTATACTATGACAATGCAAATACGACTCTTGTTCCTACTACAACTGGAGCTGCTTGGGACAGCAATGATTGCGCTAATGTAAGTGTGCTCTATTCAATAGAAAAATCAAAATTTAACATGCCACCCAGGACCCACTGTACCTCACCACACCCTACACAGCCATCAAACCTCCCGACACTCCAGCAGTTACTCAAGACCTAGTCATCGATGTTGCAGTAAACGGATCAGGAAACGCACTCTTCCGAGTAAACAACTCCACCTTCCGTGCAGATTATAAGTTAGTTCTCCTCCCATCTTCCTCGCCCCTTGCCACCCCACCTCACCCCACCATCTACTAA
>LLKJ01000539.1:0-10989 GCA_002242865.1 Clarireedia sp. CPB17
GGTCTTACACAGGCGATGGATGCACTTTCCTGCTTGGAATGTGCGGTTTATCCGTCGATATTTGCAAATGATCAAGGAAGATACGAGGCAGTGTCTGCTGATTATACCCATATGCTACAAGTTATTCATGAAGACTGAAGTGAGAGAGGTGCACACATCTGAGCATTCATCCAGTAGCGGCATCATCGATAGACGTATCAGCATTGATGCCAGATTTATGTTAACGCGCTTCTTTGTATTTCGTGAGAGGGGCTGAGAGATTTGTATGTTAGGCTGCTAGGCTGGCCGTGCTGATACTCTTGGTTAATTATGATTGAGGATCAGTTGCAAGAATGTTTCCCGTTCGACCGGTCATTATTGAAGTGAATTGAAGTAGAACCAGCGCGTCAATGTGAACATGAAGTGAAATCCGTTTCATCACAATCCAGTGAATCGCCATGATAAAAATATAAAGTTCCCAATAAAAATGCAACATGAAGTCCTTCCTTTCACCTTTCTCCCGTTCCCCTATTCCCCAGCATTAAAACATAACCAAATCGCTAACATGCAGCAAACCCGGGTATAGCCACACCAGTCATAAACTGTGAACAATAAAACAAACACGCCTTCTCCCTTTCTCTCAAGCACCTACAAGTAAACTCCAAGCGATCCCACCTCCAAACATAGCACAGACAGAAATAATGCTAGCCACAGAAAGCAAACTCATCCCACTAATCCCATGGCCACTCGTGCAACCACCCGCTATACGCGCACCGAACACCATGCATAAACCTCCTAGCAGGGCTTTAGGGATAGAGATATCGAGGCTGTCTGTCGATGCGGGGAGGGTGATGAGACGGGAGAGAGTAAAGCTTCCTAGTAGGATACCGAAGACGAAACTGGTGCCTTTGATAGTTGGTCTCGGTGTGGATTGCGATACGGCAGGCTTTTCGTGTCCCTCGACAGTCTTTGTATTTGGATTCGAAGACGAGGATGACAAGGTCCACCAAAATATATCTCCAACCTGCTCATACGCATTGGAAGTTCCCAACGTATTTCCCGTCAACAATAGACTCGCCCCTTGACATATCCCAATCAGAATCCCGCCCCACGTCGGCGCCAACACGCTCTCAGAATAATTACCCGAGAACCAGGAAGCAAGAAGAATGACTCCCCAGCAGAAGTTCTGGTAGATATAAATAGCTTTTGTTTCATCGGCCTTAGGATCCAGCTTCTGATAGAGCGTAGGATTTGCGTCTTGTGAACACTGGATCGAGTGCCGACGAATATATGGTCTGAGCCTAGAGTACAAAATCCCGCCTAGTATCCCCCCCAGGAGCGCAAATTGCCCGGAGCGGATTCCAGTAACGACTTGCGGGAGGACAGTGCCGGGGCAGGCACCGGTTAGGGCCATTCCGATGCCGAGAAGGAGTCCTCCGATCAGATTCCCGTCGTAGGGAAAGAGGGATAGCGAGGATGATTGGCGTGGGGGCGCAAGAGAGGGAGAGAGTCGATGGGCGAGTAGGAAGATGGCGCTTGATGCCGCATCAGTAGATGTGTGTGTGTGTGTGTGTCTGACGTGAGAGTGGGATGGACTTGGACTTACGAGCTCGTGGCACTGGCGGAAAGGAACACTTTCAGCATATGGAAAGATTCTAACTTCATCTGAGAGACGATGACGGTCGGAGAATAAACTCCAGCTGCAGTAAGTGCGGCGCCGAAAAGGGAGCCGCTTAGGATGGACTTCGCGCCTGATATTGAACTCATATTCGGCTTTATCTTTCCAAGTTTGAGATTTTTCCTTTGATATTGAGGATGGAAGTATTTGGTTGGTGGTTTTCGTGATTGGAAAATGCTCTCTATATACAATAGGGAACAAACAAAGAGATATATCGTTCTTTTCATAGCGTCTTTGTAAAGGAGGTAGATTGTATCAAGATGATTCCGGACCAGAGAAAGGAAGTCGCAACTTGGTCCAAGTTTCCATAGTTCCAATTGCCAATTTGTCATAGATTCATTCTCACATGTACTTGAGAGGATATCAGTCAGAGCCGGTGATTAACTCCTTTCTTACTTCCATCGATTAGTATTCACTTTGCTCGCAAACCTTGCTGCGGAAGTTGGAAGGAGTGTATATCCGAAAGTATGAAATATAGAAATGCAAACAGACGCATGCCCGACAACACATTATCACTACCTAGTGCATATGACTTATAAGTAAGTGTAGTATAGTACCGTATCCAATGTACTATAGCACTGAATCGTATCATCTTGTCAGTGTAGTTCATCCCCGACATGGGCACTTCTAACGCATGGGAGGGCGATCTTGAATTGAGGTCGCCGATTATATACTCCGTAAACGCTGTTAGTAATGAAACTTCTTCGGCAAAGCGCGCCAATGCCAGCCCGCGCCACGTTCCTGTCCATGCGTCAAATAGCTGACAGCTACTCGGCAGCACTATCCCTACTAGCTATTTAGGACCTCCTTTACTAGGTTCAGTAAGTGGTCCAACGGTGATCAGTCGCGACTTAGTCAAGCGATCTTAAGTGTGCCATCAGATTCCCGAGATCTCGGGAGGTGGATAGCCGGGTCTGGATGGTCCCCGATATTGCCCAGGTTGTCGGCGAGGATGTTACCTTACTGCTTCCACTTCTCATGTATGGTGGGGGAATCTTGTGCGATGTTCCCCGATAGGAGATGAAGAATATGTGCAGAGGGGTAGAACCTTAGGTTACAGTAGGATTGTGTCCCCGTCCAGAGTCGTATCAGTTCTGCTGTCTCTCCCTATGCCCATGCAGATCGAAATGGAAACCAACTTGTCAATTCCCACAGCTGCTGTGTATTGGTACATTGGGTACGAGATACGATTGCGATGATATAGAAATGCAGGCGCATGGCAATGGCATTAATAGGTGGTGTATAACACGCATATACATTGTGCATATTTTGTGTGTTGAGAAGGAGAGAATCGTGGCTTTTCGGAGAGTCGGGGACTTGCGAGATGGCTGGTGGGCGGCATTGATGGCGTTGAGTATGGCGGAGGAAAATGTTTGAATACGATTGGCGCAAGTGCAATCAACCATTTTGATTTTTGTACTATAACATTTTGGCTTCCATTCTAGACTTCTGATCTCTGAAATTGTATATATTGTGGATGGAGTGTGGACGGAGGTGTGCACTCCGGTGAGGCTTTTTTGGGTCGAGACGCGATGAAAATGTTTCAGCTGAAGGATATGGTGAGTACGAACAAATATACTACCAACAGTTGCTACAGAATTTGAGACTGTAAGATGCATCGCAATGGGAGGACCAATGATAGATCTGATTGATAGTGTCGTCGTGCCTTCGTATCTTCCTGAATTCCTTCCACTTTTCTGATGGTCCCCGAGCCTGGGTTTTATATCGTGAAAGGCCGACGACGCATTACACAAATGCTTCGAATCCTTTCACAATCCTTCCAGAAAATCGGCATTCTGTAACACTACATAGCGCTACTTTCGTACGACTTCTGTCTACAATCTGTCCGCTTCCACCTTCCCACGGCGATATTCAATCCATGTCCCCACACCAAAAAGCCCATGAATTGCCCCGGAAAAGAACAAGACTCCCGACCTCTATTCCCGAGCCCCTCCTTCCATATGACTCGACTTTTTGATCCCCACGCTCCCCACAACCGTCCACTATCGTCAGGAGAATGATGGATTTTCTATTTGTATTTCCGTATTTTATCTCTCTGTAGATATCTGTGTCTCACTTTCTCCAACAGACAATCCATTGATCACCGCGCAGTCCACGGCTCAAGACACTAATTTCTCGTAATAAATTAGACGAAAATGGCACCCAAGGGCCCCTACAAACTCGTGACTGTCAACAAGGTCCCCGCTCGAGCGAAGATCTTGATTGGAAGAGTGGCAGAAAATGTCAAGGAGGACTACACGATTGAATACGTCGAGAATGCTGAACGTACGTTTTGATTTCTACTATTTCAGCCCAGTGTAGTTTCGGGCATGAGAAGGCCGATGTCGAGCTGGATAGCTAGGAATTGATTTCGGAGCCACACCAATGAGGAGAAAGGAGGTTGCCGAATTTAAGGGGAGAATGAGCACGAGCCATATTCCACGTCAAGGGTTGGAGGGCAGCGAGTATTAGGACTTTAAGAGATGGAGACAGAAGGCATATGGAGAAGCGTTTACTAACACACCTACAGGCATGGAAGATGTAAAAGGAATGGTTGAAAGGAATCAGCCTGATGTACTAGTATGTTTCTCTAACCACCCGGCAAAGTTTGCTGCAAGAGTCCAAGGAGCATGTCCCATACTCACTAGCTTCCACCAGCCTGTCTCCTTCCCCAGTCGACGACCACCAACTGACCAACCCCGTACAGTTCGTAGCATCAATGTGGACAACCGAGGAAGCCAACGAAATCCAATCCATCGCTAAATCTACCAAGCCCGGCATCAAAACCATGGCTATCCCCCACGGACTCCAAGTCGAGAAAGGTCCAGATGCTGTAGTAGAGTTCTTGAAAGAGCAATTGCCTGGTCTTGTTGAGAACTAGAAGGAAAGTTGACAGGGAGCCTGGAAAAAAGAGCGTAGTAGATGAATAGAGGTGCCATGAGATGGCCGCATTACAGATGTGAATTGTATATATCCATGAATTAGTAGTAAGACAGATGATCAAGAGAAATGCATAAACCACGTTGCATGAGTTATTCTAATGCTAGATGTATTGTATTAGGGCTAAGTTCATCTAGCACGCATAGATATTCACTTTTTCATTGCAATAAAATCTGCTTGCCTCATAGGAATATTTTACATCGCAGCTGAAAACTAACCCTAACGCCAAATTCGTATTCAGTATCTGTTTAATTGCAAGCCGATAGCTAAAATGCTAGCCCACCCCTATAGAAGATATGATGGAATCCAACGAGAAATAGAAAAGGTAATTGAGAGTTCAGACTTCCCTATTCATAAACAGGCATTCAAAAGGTATCAGATCGAATAGAGCGCGAGAAAATGCCAAACCAGTATCGAGACGAGTAATCGAGTATGTAGATTTCTCATTATGATACCGAGTACCGTCTAGGATTCAGTCTCCTCATCCGGCTTCTTGAAAACTCTGTGGTCATGTTAGCTATGTACGATGAAAGAAAACGGTTTTCACAAACAAATGTTTTTCGTAAAATCTGAGCATCTGTTACAAGTCAGCCATGAACAATATCCTGGATATCCTGGAATGCTTACCCTCTGCGGGCAACGTTTGTAAACTTGATGCAATGGATGCTGTGACTTATGTCCTCCTTCCCATGTCAGATAAACAATGACTTCGTTGTCTGTTCCGGCCATAGCTTCAATATCGACGACCTTATCCTCCCAGCTGCCCGACGGTGGCGTAAATTGTGCCTCTTTCGCCGCCAACGGTGGCGTCTGTGATGCAGGATGAGTGCCGTTTCGCCTCGACTTCTTTCCGCTGGTCTGTGGGGTGCTTGCGCCTGTGCTTGGTCGTCCTCTCTTCTTGCCCTGCTTCTTTTCGGCGATCTCGTCTTTCTTTCCTTGCATTTTTTCCATGAGGAATTCCTTGCCGCCAACTTTGGCTAGGTATTCATCGAGAATCGTTTGTGCCGTTTCCCTGCAAGGTAGGATTAGTATTGCGAGTGATACTAGCAGCCAGAGACACACACAGATTCGATTCCGGTTCCCAGGTCATGTCAGACTTTTTGTCATATCCCTCCCACTTCACCTGAAATATCAAGACTCCGCTCTAGAAAAGCTATTAGAAAGGTCCGTGTTGCTAGGAGCATGTATGTAAGCATACCTGGTCATCAAGGGCATGATTGACAATCTTTTCCACAACATATCTTTGCAATAAATGGTCAGCCGTGTTGATTGTCCGCCAAAATTGCGCACATACTCGTCTGCTGCGGCCTCGTCTTCCTCCTCCTCATCTGACACAACCTTGAGTTCCTCCTCGGGTTCCGGTTCTTGCTTTGCTTTTCCCTTGCCATTGCCCTTGCCCTTAACGGCCTTTTTCACTTCGTACTCCTCTTCGCTAACATCGCCAACAGAGCTTTCGTCCTCGATGATTTCTGAAAGGCGTAAGCGCATGCATCAACAGATATACAATATTGGAATCTTAGCAGTGGGTGATAAATGGAATGCTGGTAGTTGGGAGACTTACGAGGAGGCATATTTACGACTAGCTTGGCGTAAAGTACGCGCAGCAGTTTCAAAAGCACTTCTTACGTATAGCTCGATGTGATGGATCAAGCGGGAAACAACTAGAAGGCTCAGCGGTAGCCCAGCTAATTGGCCCAATAAATATGATATGCACTAAAATATCGCGAGATTGAAGGTGGTAGAGTGAGGAGAGAACTAGACGGGGACGCGACAAGCTCAACCTTAATGTTCGCGATGGGCTAAACTAGGCTAGGGTCTATCAGTCGCGCTAAGGGCGAAATTGACTTCGCGACTGCCACACGTGATGCAACGTCGACCCGCCAAATTTCATGAAGATTGCTCTCAAAGATTTCAATCTCAAAGGTCTGGTGTTATTTACAGTTTTTCAAGCCGATTCTTATGGTATTCGACCCTACGGCTTCTGAGAAGATTTAAATGTTCTGCCAGTTTACTATCCGACTCTTTCGTGGGCGGTATGCGGTTTTCCGATGTTCGTGAAGTTGTCAGCATGCAACAGACCTTGTCATTAATTACTCGACATCAAGATAAGCAGACTGCTATTCATATTAGTCGATTTCCATGTCGTCTATCACGTATAGGACTAAGCATGTGCCGAGAATCATGAAACCATCATCTCGCCGGCAGCTTGATGGAATAAGGAGGCCGAACCTAGAAATTTATTCCTCCTTCAACTCGCAATCAGTTTTGTTAAACATTATTCCCTCGCAGAAGCCGGGAAGGTATTCAAGGCCCCTGAAAGCGGGTTCTATGGTCCATATTGCAAGGTGGAAGATTGACGACCATATATCCGACTCGGTCGTCTATTTCCTACAGGCCTGACTCTTACTCCGTCACTCTCGAAGCCAAATACTTCCCGACCTGCCCAGGCTCGCCCATCTCCGCAGATTGCAAATGTTGCTCCACCGCCTCCACCAATTCCACCACAATTCCCTTATTCCTCTCCTCCTCTTCTGCCACTCTCCGCCTGATGTCCAACAAATGCTGTTCATAATGATCATTTGTGTCTAGGTCTTCCGCAATCTGGTCTAGAACTTCGCTATCAAAATCATCATCCCCAGGTATACCTATACCCATATCATAATCGTCGGCATGCGTATCAAAGGGGTCTTCATCCATCAACCAACCTATCCGAAGACCAAGCTTCAGTTTCTTGTACTTCATTTTCCGGAACGCTTGAACCCAGGGTGCATTTTTATTGGCGAGCATCTCTCTCACTGGCGAGAGGTTTCTTGAGGATAAATCTACGGATAACTCGTCTAGCTCGAGTTGAGATGAAATGCATTGACATAAAGGAATGATATCCTCGCCAAGGTTCTCGCAGCTCCATGCCAGGCGAAGTTTCTTGATTGATCCACAAACAGCTGGCCGGTCTTGAAGCATAGCGAGTAGACTAAGTCCTTGATGTTGATTACCTATAATCAAATACACGTCCCTCCAGAATACTCGCTGTAATAGCTTTCGCATCCGATGGCTCGTTTGGGAAAGAGCGCGTATAGCTTCATAATCATCTTCGTTCAGGTCAGCGACATAATTTTGGCGATATACGCGGTGTTGAAATGAGCCATTGTTGTAAGGAACCTCAATTTGATACCCATTACGGAAAGGATGGCATCGACGACTAAACATGTCGCGGAGGGCAACCACAATGCTATTGTCTTCGACTCGACTCCGCAAAGGCTGGACCCATTGCTCCATGATGAGAAGTTGGATCTCTTGTGGAAATTCGAAGAACGGGGTGATTTTGCTGAGGGCGAGTCAGTCTGCATCGTTCTGAAATGTATAAGAGAAGCTCACTCGGTAGCAGCGCGAAGAGAAGAGGGTTTCCTGCGATACCGGTGAAGCTCCTGGGGCATAAAGCAGAAATCGCCAAAACCACCACTTAGTAAGGAAACACGATTTGCATCAGGAGTTGCAAAACTTCTGAGATTGCTGGCATGAAGCTTTTGGTGCGTATCCAGTACATGAAAGGGCGAGTCTTCTATGTAGTCGTCCATGTAGTCGTTGTATAATGGCTCTGATTGGGGCTGCCAAGATGATGAGAAATGCATTGTACAAGGTGAGAAATGCATTGTACAAGAACTAGTCGCGGTCGTGTTTATATAAAAACATTCACATCCCTACCACACGGATGCTTGGTGCCTGCTTGGCATCCGGTACACCAATCGTTGTAACAACTGGATGCGGTCGCTCCCGAGACCATGAAAAGGCTCCGATCACGTTGATTTTCTCAAGGAATAGCCATTGGATCTAGTCCCTTATCCTCTAAGATCCTCAAACACCCCCGCCTTGATTTACGATTCTGCCGAAATAAAATATCTTCAAGTATTATATACGTGTCTGGGTAATGTAGTCGAGTTTTATTCTTGATTGGACAAAGCAGCTTGACAAGAACCCAGAGCGGTTCATGGCAGCGGACTGGTGTTGACTTCTTCTGCAAGAGTTCTGAACACACTGACATGGCGACTTACCGGTGGTCGCGACTTTCCTGGGGCATCAAGCCTCAATCCTCAATCACTCGATGGACCAGAATTCGGGAGGTACCAAGAGCGGGGGGACGCACTAGTCTTCAAATAGACGTCACCAGCGCTCGTGGTCATTTCGTGACATCTGCCTGGATAAAAGTGGGCCGAGTTCAGGCTTCCTTCCCCACAAGGTACACTACAAGAGTACGTTCGACTAAGCTCCAGTCAAAGCAACAATGAATTGTCTCCTTGCATACAACAAAAGAGAGCCCGGAGAAGAACCCAAGTGCGTGTCGTGGTGTATAAATTGAAAAGCTTCACTCCAGCTCCATTTCCATTTCCATTTCCATTTCCATCTCTATCGTCATTCATTCATTTTATCAGTTCTAAATCAACTCCTCTAATTGCGTGTGGATGCACAACGATCTCGCCACTCCGATACTATTCAATTGAGCTTTTGTTGCAATCTTTCTGTCAGTCAATAGTTGTTAATTCATTCTACCTGCCACAGTCTCAAAAAGACATCATGCCACCCAAACGCAATATCGAGGAGACCGAGACCGAAGAACCTTTCGACTGGAATACAAGCACAGTCCCTCAGTTGAAGGCCGAGCTTGGACTTCGTCAACTTCCAAAGACCGGGAGAAAGGCAGACTTGGTCGCACGTCTTCAAGCCCATGAGGCTGGCACTCTAGCTACCGAGCCGGCGGCCCCTGACGTCGCTGATGCCCCCGTTGACCCTGGACCATCATCATCTGCTCCGGCACCCAAGAAAAAGAGAGCCAAGAAGGAAAAGAGTCCAGACGTTGAAATTGAGGGCGAACTTGCGGTCGATGTTGTCATCTATCAGAATCTCGATCCTCGGACTGGCGAGCGACGTTTGCGGCCTTTTGTGGGCGTTCCAGATGACAAGTTCAAGGACAAAGTCAAAAAGATCCGTAAAGAACGTATGTTTATGATAGATAGACAACGATCATATGACCATGACGGGGTTCCTATGGAGCAATTCGATATCGCTGGTAGCACTGGAAACATCTATCAGGCCCTTATTGGTCGCAACCCCAAGTGCACGTGTATGGATGCGGTAAGTGCCAATAACATATTGTGATTCCCAATCAGTGCTAATTCTTCTTAGAGGACCCGAGGTCAGAAGTGCAAGCATATCAATTGTATGTATCCGCCCCCACATTTTAGTTTCATGTACGATAGCTAACAGTACAGATGCTCTAATTATCATCCTCAAAGCACCTATGCATTTGTGCTATCAGCTGGCATTCATGTCCCACGAGCTTACCTCCATCTTCGGCCATGCACCCGTCACCCAGGCCCCATCTGCCGAACATAATCACGAAATGCAGGTCGAAGATGAAAGCAAATACAATGGCAAACGCAAGCCCATCGAGGGAGATTGCCCAATTTGTGTCTTCGAGATGGAAGCTGGCGAGGAAATTGTTTGGTGCAAGGCAGCTTGCGGTCAGAATTTCCACAAAGAATGCTTCGATCAATGGAAGCTTAGCAAACGGGGTGGAGACGTCACTTGTGTCTACTGTCGTACGCCGTGGCAGGAAGATGGTGTTTCCGGTATGGCAGCTCTTAAGATTTCAGCTCCGAAGAAAGGCAGTTATCGAAACATTGGTCATATGCCGATGTATTCTCAGGCAGGGCCAGAGCAATGAGACATCTAAGAAATGGCTTCCGTTGCCAGTCTATGGTGTTCTAATAATTGCTTACGGGGTTTTGGTATTTGCTTAATATACATTAGCGCATTACTAGGGGAGTGTTGCGATTTACGGAGGGAAAACTTATACCCATTTGCTTAGCATGTAGCTTTCTCAGTTATGGTCAAATACCATTCTCTCCTCCTGTATGATATGAACATATCCCCAAGGATTCAATAGTTCATGGGCCAGAGAGGAAGGAATCTTGTGCTTTCATTATGCTTGTTCACCACAAACATTTATAATTTGTATGTACACGCTGACCCATGCTTTAACGCACCCCTTTGGTGCATGAGACGACCATGGCTGATGCCGGGCGTATTTATTAAACATTGTTTGGTAAGAAGCCTCATCTACATCCCTTTCATCGATATACTCGGTGACCGCCAATCCCAAACCTGCAGCAGGAGGAATGTGAGATATGATCAAATCGATCAACACCCCTCACCCACTTCCTGCTTCACGACAACCATATTCATCTGCTTCGAGGCCCACCACGACCATGAATCCCTCCCCCCTACGAACTCTCCCATGCCGTCGCTTTCAGTCACTCAATCAGCTTCTTCGCCCACCTCTAATTTGCGTCCGCACACTCGCGTCCCATCGTTCTTCTCTCCGAACTCCTCCTCTC
>LLKJ01000540.1:0-10507 GCA_002242865.1 Clarireedia sp. CPB17
CTCTTCTACATATCTGTCCAACGCGGTCTTTGTCTTTTGCACAGGACGGAGCCGCACGATCAAAAGGTAACAAAAGGGCAGCCGAAGCCGCGTGATCTGCTAGTCTCCGATAACGAATTTCAGTTTGGCCCCACTCCAGTTCAACAACTCATCAACGCCACGTTAATAAGAACGGGAACGCTCAATACACTGTCTCACTGATTTTGCCACAGGAACTTGTCGGCGTTCCAATAGTCTTAGCTGTCGTATGGCTATCGTACGTGACTATCTCTTCCTCCCAACTTGTGCCAGTGCTCTGCTGATCAAAGGCATATCCTAAAACCTCTCAGGACCACAACCCACGCGAACCTTCCGCCCTTCCCATGTCTGCCTCCAAACCGCCGGTACCAAAATACTGGATCATCAAAGGGACCCAGAGCGATATTACGAGTGAGGATTCCAAAGCGGTCGTCAGGGCAGAAGCGGCGGAACATTTTGAAGTGGTAAGTACTCGTGGCTGGCACATTACTCTTTTTCTAACAGCTTCCAGATCATATCTGAAAAACACAAATGGATGAAAGCACCAGCCAAATTACCGAACCCCGAGAAAGACATAACTGTGGTGCTGCACACGCCTTACGAAACGCCGGGAACCATACAACTGGGAGTCTGTTATGTGACGAATGAAAAATGGCGAATCAATCAAGAGCAGGTTGAGGGACACGCTCTCGTATTGATGCTCGGGTCTGGAGCACCAGGCGAACCTTACAATGACATACAAATCACATTGGACGGCAAAGCAAAGGAAGTACATGGGGCGTTTGTATTCTTGCCTGGACTCTAGTGTGTCTAGGTTTAGTCAACAATCCATTGAGTGAATTCTGTGGGAAAGTAATTGGTTTTTTCGTTATAATTTCTTCCTATATGTTTTGTGAGACGGACATCTTCAATTATACTCTAGCTAACGTACCTTGTTGATATTATGAGAGCCCTGGCGCAGCAAATGGAGGCACTTGCGCAGTGATAAAATCGTTTATTTGATTTCCCACTGATGTTCCATCCCAGACAGAGACTAAGCTCACAGGCCTGGCACCGTCATTCCAGCTCGCAGCCTGTGGCAAAGAATTGACTCGCTGTTTCTTCGGTGCCCTTCCCTCGGTTTCACTTTGCTTATGTGTCCTTTGTGCTTTCCGAGCGATATCGTCTGGCGAGAAATGGATGACGGGATCTGACTCGGCAGTATTGGTCGTGGCCCTAGTTGCCTTGGTTGTGCTGTGCCTGTTCAAGGTATTTTGAGATTGTGGTGGGACAGATGTGGAATATGAAGCTCCGCCTAAATCCTGGGAATATTGTTGTTCAGAAACAGGCCAGTTCTCACTATGGCGTCTATTGTATTCCGCTGTGAGTACTGGCTGTACTAACTGTGGATTCGGCGGTGGGAGGTCGCGACTCGTAATATGATGGATCTGCGCATTTGTATTTGCCGTATTCGAGGACAAAATGCCATACCCGCTCTGCGGGGGTAGTATATGTCCAGTTGAAGGTGGGAGAAGTGATTGCGACTCGGGAAGTGGTGGTTGATTCCGCGCATACTCTCTAGTTTGCCATTGCTCGGGTTGTGTGCTCGCACTACCGTTGTGTATCTTGATGCGCTTCGATGCAGGCGATTCTGTATGCTGAGATGGTGTCGAGGGTAGAGGTGTATCTGTTGAATTGGTGTCAAGTTCTGAGCAGATTAGCAAGGAAGTAGTTCCAAAGGAAGAGATTGGAATACTCTTTCGAAACAATCCGGCTGCTTCGGCGTTTCCTTCCACAATAGATTTGATTCTCTGTATTGCCCATGGAGGAATCACCGAGGTAGGTATTTTAACAGAGAAGTACTTGTTGATCTCATCTGCGAACACACCCTGAAGGCCTTTCCTTTGGATGTCCTGGAATTGCTTTACGTTGAACAGAATGCAGTAGCGGACGAACAAGTCGAGGCGCAAAGACCGCAAAACTTTCTTCTCACCGGCCGAGCCATTGCAATATTTTCCAACTATGGTATCGAAACATTGCCTCTTGCCTTGGCTCTTCATGAATGCTCTGCTGTCAGGATACTGTCTCAAGCCAGCTTCCAGACAGTCTCGTTGGTTGATGAACCATCTCGAATTTTCGAGTTGAGTTTGTTCCAATTTCAGCTTCGATTCACGTTCCTCAATTTCGTCCAATGAAAGATTGACGAATGGGAGGTCGTTATTTTGTGCCTTTGCTTGATTAGTCAGCACGGCGAAATCTGGCTTAGCATCAATTGTGACTGTTGAATTGATTGAGTCGACTGCGGGATCGAGTCGACTGCGGGATCGAGTCGACTGCGACTGTCAACGATTTTAGCGTGTGCGCTAAAAAGGGGCTAGCTGAGATTGGGAAATCCTGCAGACCGGGCACAAAATCTTGCAGGATGCATTTCAGGTGCAGGGAGTCGCATTTGATATGTTATAATTCATTATTCTCTTCTCAGGTTGCGCCTCGAACGAAACCCTTCCATAGGCAATAAACGATGGACGATCCCACCTCGCCCGACTCAATCCGAGTGGGAAAAATACAACGAATGACCTTCTCCACGATCGCAACGCCAGTCCTCCACCTTCAGCAACATCTTTATATCTTCATCTCCTACGACTTCCTACCTGTTTCGCGATTCAATTGCGAACTGATTCCGGTAGCTGTGTCTCCACCCTAACATCAGCTCGTGCGATCGAGCAGAACGAATTCAGTATGACCTCTTCATTAAATGCACCTATCCTGACCGTGGATGTCGCATTAATACACAAAGTCGATACCCAGAACCTGTTCAGCATATGGAAAGGTGAGTTAATCATCCAGATCATGCACCACTTCGTCAGTCTCTAACAGTATCACAGTCTTCTCCCGATGTTCGAGATCACTTGAGGAGGGGCGCAGGTTGGAGAATCTGAGCTGGAGAGTATGGATACGAGAGACATTCTGCTGCGATCCTGTCTCTAGTACCAACGCTACCACCCCCGCCATATCCGTTGCCCCGAGGAGTTCCGAAGGTCTGTATGAAGTCCCAGTCCCAAGTCTTTCCGGAAGTGTGGATTCTCTCGCAGATCAACTCGAGTCGGAGAGCGATCAGACACCTTCCACCACCCTTACGTTCGATCCTCTTGATATCTCTCGCCCACAAATCCACCGACAGGATTCTGTGAGCAGCCGAAACCGCGGACGCAAACGCCACATCACCCCCGACGATCTGGAGAAGATGGTAATCACTATCAAGGAGAAGAAGGATCTCGAGCCGATCACACTCAACATTCAACACTACTCTCCACCCACTACCATTACAATCTTGTTGCCACTGGAGGACGAGTCCGCAGCTATCGCCCCTTCCACCGCAGATTCCGTTGCTAATCCCTCAATCTCTTCTCTGTCTTCTGAATCTGCAAGTTGCGCATCCGAGCGAAGACCAACAAGCGTAGTCAGAGGCTTCTGGCCGTCACATGTCAGTTCCTCTTACCGATCGATTCCTCTCTTGGCTGCTCCATCTTCCATTCCTATAGCCGACATTGTCACCGCCAACACTTCGCAAGGACCTTAACTTGAGAAGCGCGCCCCAATGTTTGCTTTAGGTGGTTCCTCCGGGGAGGACTCCTTGAGCGAGCAAACAGAATCCATGGAGAATAACATGAAGTCTAAGAAGGCCATGTTCTCCTTTGGTGGCTCCTCCAATGAAGACGAGAGCTCTCTGCCAGCCAAGATGCAGAGGCCTCAGAGTGCGTTGGTCAACAACATACAACGACCACCGATACATCAAAAGAAGCAAACCTCATTTCAAGAGGAGGTTGCCACCCGAACATTGGACGATGAACAATACTCTGACGACGTGTTTGAGACTGATGAGAAGGATGTTGATGATAGCGCAATCGACGACCATGATGATTCTTCAGACTGAGAAGACTCCGTAGAGGAGAGTGGCAGCATTGACGGCAAATCCTTCTTTCAGCGAGTTGACTCTCGGCCGCACCTCATAACACGTCGATCGTTAATCACCACCATGTTACACCAAAAAGACAGGGCCGCCGCTCTTACTACACCCGCTCTTCAGCGATCGCGCACCACATCTCCAAATTGTCCGTCTCTCGCAGCATTGCCTGATTCTGATGATGGCTCCCTCATGATAAAGAAGACTAATCTCAAGTCTATCGCCGAGATTCCTCGATCATTTAGCCCTGCACCTCAACCTATCATCCAAACCACCTCCAATGAATACCATCAACAACTCGCACTCTCGCCCCGCACTACCCGCCGCAACATGCTTGCTGCTGAGTTGACCGTAAGCCTTCGTCAGCACCTTTGGGAACGTGAACAAAAGTCACAGACAGCAAACGCCGTCCTTAAGCGCAGACACACGGCTCATGACGTCGCCAATCTCAAGCAATATCCAGACAAGGTTCACATGGGCGAGAACGGAGGAGAGATACACGCGAGCTGGAACCAATACTTCATCACAGGTCTCAGCGAATACCACTCTACAGGATAGTAGACCTACTACACAAACAGATCATACGTTCTGGCATAGGACCCTTCGTGCGGTACATTCATGGTCATTATTGACATTGGATAATGCCTACTGCCCTTTGTGTTGTACTTTCTTCTGAAACATTTCTGCTTCTACACATTGCACGGTAGCTGGGACTACGTGCATAATCAACGGCGGCGTTGAAGGCATCTCACTCGAAATCTCTTGAATTGGGAATAGAAAGCCTGCGTTTGTTTCTTCTTTTGGCTTCTCCTGCATTTGATACCTAGCTATCCATCAATTAAGGGGCCACAATAACATCATCATCAGGGCGTGTTTATAATTGTCTAATTCTTTTTTCGCTCGTCTTCTCTTCTTTAGGGGCTCGGGTTCTTTCGGCGTTGCCTTCGCCCGCCTTGTACAGTAGTGTGTTACCATAGCCCTGCAGTGCAGCCTTCAGAAAAGAAAAAGATTAAGCACCCAACGAACCCCCAGCAATGGATTGGGGCTTCTTTCCTGAAAATAGGAGGAGAAAGGTTAATTACTTAGGTAGCTTCAGTGGAGAGCGGAGATAGAATGAATCAGCCACGCCAGCCGATCAACACGTACAGGAATGTCGGTCTGATTTTTGTGATATGTCATATCCAGAAGCAATTATGTGGAACCCCGAATTAGGAAACTGGAGCCATAACACCCCAGACGCCACAGCGTGGGGTAAGACCGGGCTGGCTTGCAAGCCACCGCGGTCGGCTTCGGAGAGTGGGGCCATTGAACAAAGTAAACGAAGTACGCGATCGTTGAAAGGCTTGGCATCGGGCTTGGTGAAGCGGCTCACACTTGAAATTACTCAGCCACTCAAGGCGGTGGAGGAAACTTTAGGTCTGGCACCTGCGTAGAGTGACATGTATCCACAAGATATGTCTGTCTCTTCTCCATAGATAAGCCATCCAGGCTGCTTATTATCGCTTTTGTAGCGTAAGGAGTTTGGCTACTGTAACTTCCCTACGTCATGACAGTCTTTCTACATGGAGGAAGGTTTTCTATGACCAGTTACGAAAAAGAGACAGCCGGCAGCTGTGCATATTATTCAATACCAAAAGCGTGGCTTAGACGAGTATATACTGGTACAACTATATGCAGTGGTAAGTGCCTTGGACCATCAAATTCAGGGTTTCTCGCAGCGGCATCGTTGAGATCGCTGAAAAGGTCGCTGGTAAGAAGAAGAGGTTGATTGTGCTCGAGTCCCACCACAGGCGGCGTATGTATGTGACTAATCACACTAGTTGGTGGTTGTTGTTTTTCGAAGGTGGAATATGTAGATTTCTCGGAGACGGCAGCCGTAGATGTTCGGGAGGTGGAATGTGTAGATTTCTCGGAGACGGCAGCCGCAGATGTTCGGGAGGTGGAAGCCATAGATGTGTGGTGAATATGATTTATCACTTTGACGCGACGATTCAGGGACGAGCTGAAAAGACACCAAACCGTGGAGCTGACATTGGCTGTCGGTGCACCAGCGATCTGACTTGACGGGGAATGCGGGGCCTTCCACTACTGCAAAGCCCCCCCTTGAACGGGCGGCATGTGTAGGAGCTAACCAGCTTCGGGGGAACAACCATTGCTAGGGGTGCGGCAGCTTTTCGGGTCCATTTTTCGGTAATATGCATTGACAAATATAGTGTGTTTCCGGCAAGCCACTCCATGGCGGTTTATCTTTCTCCATTAAACGAATAGCATTGACGCAGGAGCCGTCTGGCTGCGTGGATTTTGACCAAATCAGGAAGTACGACCTCATCCCTCCAACCTGGCAAGGTGCTGGGTAGAGATCCTCTGAATGATGAACCCTCGACACGGACTGGCCTCCTCTTTCCGCTCCTCCCGCGAGACAAGTAATCAAGCCCCTGTTCTCTTGCGCTCGGGTTCGGTTCGATCGATGTTATAGCCAATCGCGCCCGCCGCCTTGATTCTATTGCAATAGATAAGTACACAGCACCATTGTACTGTAACATCAAATTCAAAGCTTGTGCGAATGCTGCAACTTTCATCATATACGAAAAGTTATTTTGCTGTTATATAGTCATCTTTTGCAGCTGATCTAGTACAACCCCGCGAACGCTAGACAGCATACGGACAAGAGGTCTTGCCTCGAAGCAAGATAAAACAGGCAAAATGGCAGTTACAGCTCAAACCACAGTCCGGGCCCGGGAACGTTGGGGTGAAACAGTCCAACATATCCTCGTGACAGACGTCTCTGATCATGGTCGAAACTACGACGCTCGAATGTCTGAAGGACTAGATGCCATGTATCAACAACAGCAAGCAAGCTATCCACCGCAACTTCAATTCAACTTCACTATCTCATTTGCCTCCAATGGAGTCAACCCGGCCTCTGTCAACAGCTATCTTCCAACAGTGAAGCCGGGGATCTACCATCAAAGTCAACACGAAGGGTTCGTGGAACAGCAACACCATCAAAGCCCAATTATCACAGCAGAACGGCAACAATGGAGAAACTCGCCGCCATGTACACCAGTTCCTTCCAGGACTACTACCCTAATTCCAGCTAGTTCAGGACCTGAGATCGACTTCAGCACTGCAGTTGATACCCTCATGAAAGTCATCCAGGCAAAGCCAGGCACTGCACAACCACAGCCAAAGTCATCTCCATTCCAGCAGATCAATCAGTTGGTGGGTACTCCTTCGCCCAGCATGCTCTCTGCCTTTGAATACAACATACCTGTGCCCTTGAAGGAAGAGACAGAAGCTTACTCACGAGGAAATTCAGGTTGAGATTATACACAGTCAAAAGGACGGCGAGAAAAGGTACCAGTGCACCATCAATGGATGCTCGAAGAGCTTCGATCACAAGGCACACCGTGAGATTCACCAGCGAGCACACACTGGAGACAAACCCTATGTAAGTGAAGTCTTTCAGGCCCTCCCCATATAAAAAGCGTTACTAACCTGACTTTATAGCCATGTAAAGAACCAGGTTGTGGCCGAAGCTTTTCGCAACGCGGAAACCTCAAGGTATATCATATGATCCCGCAAACCATTACTACCTTGTTAATATTTCAAAGAGTCATGAGCGACGACACACCGGGAGCACCCATACAAATGCGACATTTGCGACAAGCAATTTGCGCAGCGAGGCCAAGTTCAAGCTCACAGAATTGTCCACCGACAAGGCAGGCTCTACCTATATCGTCTAGACGACTGCAATAGGCAGTTTACGCAACTAGGAAACCTCAAGGTACGTTTTCTATTAAACATCTTAGTGTATTTCCCCTGAGATGTACTTCTCGCCACTTGCCCATATTTCAAGACCCAGTTTACCCATCACATCTCATATCTACTTTTCACTTCATATCCTCCATCGCCCCAGCTACACTCAACGCAAACCAATGGCCAGTTCTATCAACGTCTCTATCAGCATTCAGGATCAGATACCCCTGAGAGATCTTGCTGATATATAATAACTAACAAATCAACTTTATCTAGGTACATCAAAACAAGCACCACATCAAGACAATCACAGACTTGACCAGCAAGTTCGCCTCAGTTCAAGATCGCGATCTAGTTCTCCAAGCAGATAAAGACTTTGGGAGTATTTCTCCGATCTGTACAAGAACAGCAACAAAGGTATCAAAGGTCGAGGTAAAGGTCGCAAAGTCGGGCCTCAATATTCGCTCGTCTCTGGAATAGAAGTTTTAGGGGCTCGTAATAGGGGTTTCGAGATCAGCAGCTCTAACGGCGGAAATAGAGTTGTGGATGTCATGACAACTGGGGGAGGGGATAACTGCGGCTATAAGCCTCAAGACTCTTCACAAAGTAGGTTCAAGTTCTTCTTGGTCTTGTTTAAATGCTCTATCTGACACGTACACAGCCAACAGGTCAAATGAGGGAATAGCCTTTGGTGGGCGCCTTTTGGATCAGATTTGGCTATGATATAAGAAGGAAAACCGCAGCTTGTGCATAGGCGGCTCGATACTACCTCACAATATCGCCAATCATTGCAGAGTTGGGGACGGAAACATAACAAATGGTCCCAAGGACTGGACGAACATGGATGACGAATGCTTCAGTGAAAGTATTTCACATGGGGGGGTTTTGGTCGGATTTCCTTACTCTACTCTCCTTACATTCATTATTACTTTTTAAAATATCGATATCAAGTTATACTTATATGACTTACAATATTAACTTCTATTTCTTTTCTAATGAAAGCATGATTATGAGAGGCTTGTCAGGAAATAGGATGTGATTCTACAAATACTGCTAAAGACTTGATTGATGCCAGTGTCAGACCATGCTCCCTGGTAATATTGTTTATGAGTAGACACTATGGTGATTGTTTGGTGATTTATAGATTCCTCTTTGAGTAAAATACTAAGTGGAAGCGATGGATGTGTACATGAAGTGCAGGTGCATGCTCTGGGACATATCCGATCTCAATATCGGCGAATTTCGGAAGCACAAAATATTTTGTTGCCCATTATCTTTTGATACCATTACAAGTATGCCCCTAAAACGGAGCCCGCCAATCTACTAAAGCAATGCCGAACTGATCTTTCAACGGCCGCCTGTCAAAAGGGCCAGCTGGTGAGCAACCCTTCCAATCCTATGGATCCCTCGCACTAGCTAATTGGCTTTACCACTTTCAGTGGACTGAACAGTGAAAGGCACCACCAGCTCTGTTCCAATGTTGCCCTGATTTCCTTTCTTAGGATTGTTCTGTTCAGGCTTGGCTTGGCCATAAAACGTGATTTGGACTTCCTCCGTGGTGGGAATCAAGATCAACCCTCTTTTGCGGATCAATGTATTCTGTCCATGGAAGGGCCTTGAAGATTTGGACTTGATGGCATCGATCCGTCTATCTTCGCTGAAAAGAAGCTTGATGAGGCCCGTGGGGGACAGGAACTTGAACAAATATTCATTGATGTCGATCGGCATGTAATCATAAATGTCCTTTTTGCCCTCCATCTTGTCTTCCAGGTCTTTCTGGCGCTTCGCTGTACCGCTCTGGGGATTCGCCGTGAAGTGCGCCGTCTGAGTAGAATTCTCGTCGCCGCCACCCTCCTCAACCTTTCCGAGCTCGGCCACTATATGGTCGAAATCAGACTGGTCGATCTGTGCAGCGGTCGGTATGATGGTCTTTGTCCTCCCGTGTGCGCCTGTTGCGTCTTTGCTGCGCTCAGCCTATGCAGCCCAATGTCTTTGCACTAAGCGGATGGCATTGAAGGAATAACTGTTGAGCACCTTTTTCTGCTTCGCATCTGTGGCTCTAGCCTGCTCATATAAAGTAGCCCATTTCTTAAAATCTAAGTCTGAAGCTTCGTAGGGGTCGTAGTAGTCGTATCTGGTGTCGCGAATGAGAGCCAGGATCTTCGGGTGCCGTTGGGGGCTCTAGTTTTCTGGTCGTTCATGACTTTTTCCACCTCCTCCTTCAGCATCGTCATACCTTCACCTTTTAACTTGTTTTTCTTTATCAATGCTAGCACATTATCTGCTCTAAGTGCAGTGACGACTTCGCTGGAGCTTCTCAAGAAGTAGATATCGTCTAGCTGGGTTCTGGTGGGTCATGAAGGTGATGATCAACCTGGCATTGATGGCATTGAAGAGACTAATCAGGACTCCAACCGTAATCAGGATGGCACTGATCTGCATATCGCTATACCGATGGCAATCGTCGACGACAAGCATCACCTCCGTTTGAACCAGGGACTCAATGGTTAGGTCATACTCTGCAAGAATATTTCGGGCTTCGCTGAGAGTCCAGAGAATGTAGCCACGCTATGCAAGTTTGTCGTACCTCTCTAGCGGTCGGCATAAGCACTTTGATCAATGTCACTCGGTGACCATGTTGAAGAATGTTGGACCTGGGCCTTGGACTTTTCCACAGAGGCGATATGGCCTTTTTCAAGTCCCCCAAGGAATTTTGATAACGCCTTGTTTATATGCCGGCGGGGCTTTTTCGGTTTTCTGCTTTGATAATTCTTTCTATTCTATCCT
>LLKJ01000543.1:0-18160 GCA_002242865.1 Clarireedia sp. CPB17
AAGGGCCCGTGACAGCAATGGGTGGGTTGAAGAAGTAGAATTACCCACCCATGGGTACCTATTTTTCAGAATAACCCAACCCACCCACTGGGTAGGTTCGCAGCCTAATCTTGCCTTTATTTGAGCTAGTACTCTCCTGGTCATTTACGCATGATTTGAAACTGCAATACGGCATTCATATGCAGCCTCCCGAGATCTCTACGGAAGACTAGTTTTTTTCTCGGATCATAAGGTTCTTGTCTTTACTGGTCACCGATTTGACCGATTAGATATAATAGCAAGGGACCAAGGGTACTATCAAGTATCATAATCCACTATGGAAGGTGAATATACCTACTTGCCGCTCCAACGACTTTAATAACATTCATTTCTAATAAGCGTGTTCGTTGTGCAGATTCATACTGGTGGTTTGCAAGAGAAAGTATCAAAACTGTTTTTACAAAGGCTTGAGGCAGCAAATGAACTGGAAGGTGCGGGCATGAATGGTGAAGGAGAAATTGTAATCAAACTAACGTCCATCTGTGATAGTAGCTTTTGCAGAAAATCTCCTATCATTAACTGTGTTCTTTGCTTCGCACACCAAACATGAAGCTCTCCAGTAGTAAGTAACATCCATCTGTGAATCCACAAGTGACAGATCGACAATCTAGCTGAAGCAGTACCTTCAGTTTCACACGATCTTTCCTTCCTATCGACGATATCCATCGGAGCTATACTCAATCGTATAAAACTCCTCACTTGCAAGAAAATCCTCATACTGACAGTAACAACTTCGAACTCCACAAGGGCATATATTCCGAGTATTGACAGGTAGAAAAGCTTCCCACTGTAGAAAACCTTGTTTGCCAGTCCGAAAGTGTTTCACTTTAACTATTTCCCCATATTGGTTCGCTGGTGCGATATATTCCACAATATCACCAGCATTGGCGAAAAGAATGTTTTTGGTTCGTCTGAGTTCTGGGCTCCATAGTGCGTTTTGCTTTATCAAAAGGAGGGCGCCTGGGGTTTGGCCAGCTGGTGTCATAGGATCAGCCAAATGAATGGCATCAGGGTGTTGTTTGTTTTGCTGAGCGGCGGAATTTTTCTGAGAAGCTGCATGCTAAGTTAGTGCCCGGGACAATCTCAGTATGTCAAGACAGAGAAGTAATAGAAGAACTTACGATGGGCTCTATCTTTGCTCTGAGAACGGCAATCTCGAGTTCAGTAACCCTTTCCCGAAGGCGAGAAATATCATCAGCGTTCGTATCTCGCACAGGTGAAAGATGCTTGGGTGGTGGAGACTCAATAACATCATAGTGGAAGTCATATGAAATGGCCGCCATGGTAGAGGAAGAGGAGTTTTCTGTGATTATCGTGACTTTCTCGAAGTATGTCCTGATTCAGTGATTTGAGAATCAATCGAAATGAGGTATGGAGTTCTGGCAAAACTGCGTCTAAAGAGGGGGGGAGCTGGAGTATTTATATGATTGGGTTCAGTTGGATTATTTGGTGGTAATCTGCTTTTAATTTCCGCTGCTATTATTCTGGTCCTCTGTAGATGAGTTGAAACAGTAATAAGATATCTGTATGCAACCGCCCGAGGTTTCTATTGGACACCCATTCACTTTTAGATACTAATAGTACTTCCCTGGTCAGCGACTCGACCGATTGAATGGGGTATCCAGGATAATACCGGGTATCATGATTGACTCCTGAATCTCGTCACTATCTGCTACAGCTGGTGAATATCCCCCGCTTGCCGCTTCTAACCACTTTAATAACAGTTTTGGGGAACCATTCCGGCTTCAGGGTCTGTGGAGCGATAATCCGAATGAAAGATACTTAGATCATATTCTTTCTCGTAGTAGAACTTCCTAACATTCATAGAAAGCACAAAACACAAATCCCCTATTGGTATGTCAGATTCATTCACTTCCCGTTCTTTGTCTCTGTTAGTAGCTTATCCAGTGTATCACATGGTCGGGAGCAGAAGTTGAACTATATAAGACTAAGCCCAAGCCAGAGTCCTAGTCACTTCACATCCTTATATAACAAGAACTTTGACTACTTACAATACTCTACCACGATTCTCACCGCTATTTAAAGTTGTACCGAGATCCATAAATGAATACTAATAATCCAGAAACCACAACAAAAGTTACAAACAACAACAAACGAAGTCGCTGACAATGAGAATCTCGTCTTGTATCAGTGAAATTGCGTTCCAAGAGCTTCTCCCTTGGTCAGAAACTCAGTGCAGGACGAGACCAGCAACATCAACTCATCCTGATTGATCCTCATCTATCTTATTGCTCCCCTTCGCCATGTTCGTCTTCTTCACCCTCTTCGCCGTGTTTTCCTCCTTGTTGACCTTTGAGTGAAATACAGATTTTTAGTTGCTGCTTGATCCAGTATATACCCTTCTGTCACACCCCTGGGATTTTTCTCGCTCCTTCTTATGACAGTTTTCTCCTACCCACTCTTCATGCGCTGTTTGTATCCAATGAATTTAACTCAGCCAAATAGAATAACCAAGCAAGGGCTCAGGAGATATCCAATCTACTCGGCCACTAGCCACTTGTAGTCATACTATATACAATTCGTGAAGTCAATTCACTCCCTCGAAGAAACCAACCATTAACCACGCACCAAGCACTACACAGCCCCCCTTCCACCATCCCCAACTCATCCTATATAAACTCCTCTCTGGATCCTCCTCTCTACCCTCTAAAAAACTAAAGCAATGAAGAAGGTCATCGTCAACGCAACCAGCAATCAAATTGAGTGATTGGTGTATACTCTTAGCAACGGTGTGAAGTAGAATCCACTTGGTAAACTACAATTCTCACTCTTTCTTGGGTTTCGTCACTTTTGCGTTCATGAATGTGCTATTGCTGTCGTTTCTTTGGGATTTGTTGTTATAGACTTTATTCCTACCATCGGCCCACGTTTCCCGTCATTCTAATAAGTTATAAGTAAATATTTCCGTCAATAGAAGATTGACAACCAAATCTTAACATCACAACACTCCCTCCACCACCCTCAACAACAACACTCCCAACCCAAACAACAACAGCACCCTGCACCTCTCTCCACAAACTCCCTCCCTCCAAACTCCCCCCCACAAAAAACATAAACTAATCCCCTCACATCAACACAACATCACAGCCCCTTTCCACCACCTGACACTCTTCAACTTCACAACCCAGTTTCCAAACATTCCCCAAGAAAAACTTCACTTTGGATCCCTACTTTCTATTCTTTGGCTCTCCGGGGGGTGGGTTATATCCCCCAACTACCCCTGTTAGTGCTGTTTGAGTCTTCTCGGGTATTTACTCCATCGAACCTATGCACTCTGATCTATGGTCCTTATGCACACAGCCCCGCGATTCACCACAACGTACGCAGATTCGGAACTCTTCTGGAATGAAGATATGCGTCACCAGGCAGGCACATTAGTACCCGCGAGCTCAACTCCCAGTCCATCCAATCCGCAGATCCGAGTTATCACATTTCGGACCTGTAACAACTAACTTGGGCATATCATACACACACACACACAAACACACACATAATCACTACACCTGCACATCGTCATGACCACAAGCCACCTGAACATTTCAGTAAATACCACAGCAATATTCCAGCTAGCTAGATTGGTCATCCTCATCCTCATGCACAGCACCCTCATCTTATCTATCTCCATCCATCCATCCCCAATTACAACATCCCACTTCTACTCCCTCGCCCATGAAGCCATATATGGATCCAGCTATCTATTCAGCCATCCATTTTTACCAAGGAACAAGCAAATGAGCCCACCCCTCTAAATCAATCATCTTCTTCGTCTCATCTCATCCCATCTCATCTCATCTCATCATATCATACAATTCCATCCCCCTCCCATTTCTCCTCACCACCATGTTCTCTCCTCCGCTGAGCTTAAACCCAGCCCGTGACTTTCCAGCCCATCCATGTATAAACGCCGTGAAAGAGCAAATTGGTATTTTACATCCCATCCCCATTTTCGTTTCTATTCCCCCATTTGCAGCCATACCCGTTGTCTAGCCACCAAGCAAAGGATATCTTCTCGAACCAATGCTTCTGATACCTGTCCTCCCCATACGCCAGCAAAATGAACTCCCAAGTAAAGAATGCAGACCCACTGCAGAAGCCAAAATTTGTACAAGCAACCTAACCCACGCTCTTATCTATAAGCAAATACCCCTCACCACTCCATCACCAGCTCCCTCTCTATTCCTCAATCAACTGCCCCAAGATTAAACTCTGAATAATAATTTCATCATTCACAACTCTAATCCTCTTCGGCGCCGGGGCATCACCATTCACCCCCGAAGCTCTCTTCCTCTTCTTCCCCGCAGCGGGCGCAATAACGCCATCGAAAATCGCCCCCTCAACATCCTTCCTCCCATCCACATAGAGCCAATCGAATTCCTCTCCCTTTTTCTCCCCCTCCAGTAGCATTTTCTTCGCAGCCGCAACATCATGCGCTTGGCCCACTCTATCCGCGCCCAGCGCTCGCGTAAGAAAGGTATAAGGTTTTCGTTTCTCCTCGACCTGGCCGCGGCCGGTGATGATGAGGACGGATTTTCCTTGGAGGAGTTTCGGTCTGTCGGCGAAGGTGTCGGAGAGTATAGCGTCCACCGCGGAGTAGGGGTGGAGATAGCGGCTTTTGATTGCGCCGCCGAGGAAGGAAGATTGGCCGGATGATAGCAGATATGGCATCCAGTCGAGAATAGAGCTTTTGGATATACAATCGTGAATCCAACGACCGGATATGCATGGAAGTCCTAGTGCTAAGGCTTGCATGTATTTTGCTTTTCGTGAATGCTCATCCGCAATCAATGCTACGAAACCAACATTTGCTTCGGAAGGGGCAATCTCTAGTTCTGATCGTTCGTCTTCTGGGTGAGCTTTGGTAGGAGTTTTGATGGGAGTGAAGAGTTTCTCGAACCCATCGTCGAGAAGACGACCACCGTGCTGTTTGATCGAGCGGGTAACATTATCCTTCTCTTTCTCTGCCCCAACATACGAAACGGCGAAAACCATGTTATCAAACATATGAGCTGCTGCCCTACTTTTCGTAGGCGGCGAAGACAAGGCTAGTGGATCGTCGCTTTCCAGCTGAGATGGCATCACAGACTTGCGTTTTGATGATCTTGATGGAACAATTCCCTTTTTCGGTTGAACTGCTTTCGCTATTTTCTGCTTCGGACCTCGCTTTGCTTCACTGGGCACGGGGGTTTCGTCGACAATATTTCTCGTTTTATTTGAAGCGCTACGTCCTCGGCGACTACCATTAGTAGAGATAGACGTTGTGATCGTATCGGCAGTAGATAATGGTGTTGAAGATAGTGAAGAAGTAGGCGCTTCGGTGAGTGGGAGATTGGACTTCAGCTTAGGTTGTATAACAGATTTGTCAACTTTGAGCTGTTGATTTATCCGAGGCAATGCTGGCAACTCATCCTGAGGTGTCACAACTCTTTGGCGCTTGGCTATTGGCTCATCCAATTGATTTAAAGACGAAGTCGCTTTAGGCACCTCTTCATTCATGACAATCGAAGGTTCTTCACTAGCAGTTGCTTCCAACTGCTCTTTCAGGTTTGGTTCAGAACAAGAAGTAGTCTCAAGATGTGTCGGATCCTTTTGTGGATCATCTATGGTATTATTAGGTTGGTGACTCATTCCTGGAGTTGGCAAGATTTCGGGAGTAGAGGTTGGGGGCTCCAATACACTCGGTGCAGAAGAAAGTCCAGATGAGATCGATCCAGCGGGTACAAGATCACGAGGACTTGGCAAGTTGGCAATTGGAGATCGATATCGTCGCTTACGCAGTGGAGATTCCGTATGGGACGGAAAACCCATAGCTTCGTTGAATTCAACGTCTTGGCTAAACTCAGGTAAATCATCGTAGTTATCATCCTGCGCTCCGCTAAGAGAGATGCTGGCGATTTCTGCCATGGGCTTAACTCGGTCAAGAGCCGGGCTAGTCTCCGGTACTGTAGACATTACACCATCTGAGAACGGATTTCGCTTCCGAGCAGGTGTAAGTGACTTGATTTCCTCTGGTGTGGCTTTCGTTGGCGATAACTGCTCGTCGCAGGTGAGAGAGCCATTACCGTCTACACGTTCAGTAGAACCATCTTGTTCCACATTTTGAGTTGGACTAGGGCTTCGGCGATTACGGGAGCGCTCAGGCAAGACTTGACCCTGTGTCTCTGGTTCAGTCACCTCTGCTTCGGCTTCCAATGACAGTGGAATCGGTACTTTCTCGATAATTGGAGGAGAGCTTTCGACAACACCGTTCATATTTGGAAGTCCCTGGGAATCGGCGATCATGTCCTGTGGCTGTGTATCTCGCGTGTCTGAATCCTCACATTGAGCAATATAATCCTCTTGAATACTACGTCGTCTATTAGTCGAGGGAACTTCGACGGCGGTTGGGGCTGACCCAGGCACTTCCGGCGTGCGAGCAGACTGGTCTTCCATCGAGCTTGAAGGTGGGTTTGTGGAACTTTGGACATTAGTGGCAGCCATGAAACTTTTCTTGACTCCCGGTGTGGAGGTAGAGCTACTAAAAAATGGTCTTCGTAAGCCGATTTTAGACATCTCTTGTTGTATCTTCCGCTCTCTTTGTAACTTCCTGTATTGCCGTGGGACCGATTCAGTATCTGAATCAGAACTAGAGTCAGAAGAGACCACAGGATTGCTAAGCTTCCTTCGTCTCTCTTGTGATTCCTTCATTGAGATATAGTGGTTGAGGGGTTCTCGGTTTGTGGGTGGATTTCGGAGAGCAGAATCAAATGATTGAATACCAGAGGATTGATCGGCAATCGCTGTAACAGTGGAATTTGGTCCTAACGACCTCAAAAGAGAGCGAGCTGTGTAATGAGATGTTTTCGCTACTAGATCTGAATGCCGGACAAGTGGGGAGGAATCAAGCTTCTGTGGAGTTCGAATATCATTATAAATATCTGGTGACGGTCGAGATGATGTAGGGCTGCCTCCCAGTCGCCCAATCGAAGAAGGCTGAGTTGCTCCAAATAATTCGTGGCCTTTCATCACACTTCCTTTCTCAGAGAACGGATTTATAGATGGTGCGGGAGTTTGAGGCTCGAGTCGACGTTCTTCGGTGGATTCACCTAGTGCCGTGGCAACAGGAGGGTCTTGCGATTCGATTAAGCTTTCATCAGCTGTCGAATGAGGTTGAAATGCGTCAAAATTGATGTGCCCCGTGTCATCCTCATTGTATGTACGCGCGGTGGATTGTGTGCGTGCAGAATTCATTTGCTTTAGGTGGTCGGCTTGTGTATCCGGAAGTTGTGTATCGGACGTGAGCTCCTCTAGAAGACTCAGTGGCTCGGCTGCCAGCCCGCTACTCAGGGCTTGGTTGTCCGGCGCCTGCATGGCGAAGTGTTTATAAAGTGATGCGGGATTCTCTTGTGTCAGCGACATCGTACTTTTTTGACTAGAATCGTCCATCTTTGCGGGAAGTAGGGTGTAATTAGTGGGAATCTTTCTGCCCGTGGAGTCGTAGAGTCTTTCTTTCCCTGACCTGTCTCGTCGAATCGTTGCAGTTCCGTGTACTCGTAGGGTGGGAGCAGGAGTGGTAGAGCGACCATCGTTTGGTTGCGATCTCTGTAGCGATTGAAAGACAGCTTTGGGCGCAATTTGTCGTTGTCGTTCTGCCTGATCCGTTTGCTTTCTCCGATTGACTTCGGCAGCTCTGGCAGCTTCTATCTCCTCGAGAGCATCCTTAGCTTGAATCTTGTGCTTCTCATCGTCGTGTACGTCCAAATCCCCTTCTTCGTCGACTGGTAGTTGAAGATGATTGTGCGACGCGTTTGAGTTCGGAATAACTGACGCGATTGGTGTTGGCGTAGGTCTAGGTGAACGTTGGCTCACTGGGCTCTAATAATTATCATGAGATAACGTCAGTGCCATCCTTGTAAACCACATTTTTCTGTAGAGCGGGGGAAGAGATTGGCTGGCTAATGTGTGTAGATCCAATCATTCAAACGCAACGAACCAAGATTCCCGAGCGACCGGAGTTTGCCTGCAGAAAAAGCAATTGTTCCAAGAAAAGACAAGGGAGCTAACCTACCGAAAGCACATTTTCTTGCAGAAATCTGCATGTTTGCGTGTCAAACTCGACTCTTCCCTTCCCATCCAAAGCTGCTTGCTCTGCTTGCTGCTTTGAAGGAAACATAGCCCCTTATTATCATGCTCATCGAGGTCTCTGCTAAACAGTTGCCTTGAGATGGCGACGTTGTCTGTCAGACAGAGGAAATTGATGAATGAAAGGAGGATGAAGTGGCAAGACGCGGTCAGATTCGCGATGAAGAGGGCGCCAAAACGCCAGGTCATCTGACCACTCTACCGTATTGCCGGATTTGGAACCTCTTTAGCGCAGGAACTTCCATATCAGGCAGGCAGGGACTGTAGCATATACGGGAGAAGGATTTTTCAATACCACCGTCCATCAAGTACATGAGACGGCAAGAAACGCTTTTGGCATCTTTTTGGTGCCAAACTGATAATTTTCGCTCATACTCTTGCATGTTATCCCATCTAGTTTGTCTAATCACAATTTCTTCCTTCGTGAGACTTCTACAGTTGTGAATACATACTAGATCAGCATCTAAAGTTAGGCTTCGCCGTAGTTGACGAAGTTCTATACATTGTTTGGAGCAACGACACCATCCTCGTGTTCGATATGGCTGGGTGAGCGAAAGCCCATGTCATAGGCTCGACAACACTTCCGTATCTTACGGACAAGAATTTGCATGCGCTCTGTCGCAGCTCCTCTTTCTAACTTTCACATATCCAATTTTGGAGTCTTTTGATGAGAATTTAAACCTTTATCTAGTGATGCATCGCCGTATGCAGCATACAACCCTGATAGTATTCCACTGTGTCGAAGCTTCTTGACAATACTAATGCAGAAACTTCTTAAGCTTCGTGGGGGTCTCACAGTGACGAGGAGATTTAGGAGGATGTCACCCCCGACCGTACTCCAAATTCTTCAATGATCACCACAGGAAGAAACATATTCCTCATATCCTATCTCTGACGGTGACACAGCTTCTTTCTTGCCCTCTTTGATCAAAGGTTATGCACTCAACCAGAGTCTATGACTAGAGTTTCTCGTTAGTGCGCCTACCAACTTCGTTTAGATCGGGACCACCTTCAATAGTCTCCTCCTCCCTTTCAGAAAGAACTGATTCTTGTAATCGCATCTTCTTAGGTTAGCCAGTAATCGACATGTGACGTTATCGTGTATTGAGGGCGTGGTACAGTTTTGCTGTTTGCGGCTTGTACAGGAATTGGTGAAACCCTTCAAGCTGAGGCCGTGGCAGAAGCTATGCAGGTACCGTTGCACATACCTTCGGCGGGGGACCTCGATACAGAAGCATCACATAATGACAAGAATCTTCAGTGTATCCTTGATATAGTACTAATTAGAATGCAGTGATACTCTTCGCGGGGTACGGTGTCTTCTTCGAGGAGCGCAAGCCGACAACTATGATCCGCACTTATATTTTCTCCATCATCCTTAGGAGATTCGGATATCATGAGGGCATTGTTCACCACTGACTGACTCAACAGAAGTACTGATTGATTCACGCTAACTTGGACATCCAACTATCTCCGCACACCACATCGTTCTTGTGACTCGGGTACCTAAAAACTAGAGCTACATCGATTCTACAAGAGAAAACCCCGTCATTGACCGCCATGCAACTCTTCTCTGAATACAGCGTGGACTGATAGCCTCACCACGCTAGTCCTCGGAGAATTTATCACTCCATGCATGTAAGCAGTAGCAAAGGGAAATTCGGGAAGACGATCTCGTATTCCCCGCCAATATCTAATTATGGAATACAGCTAATTTTTTTGACTTTTATTGACGATGGAATATGGCATTCCAGAATTTGCGATGGCTTTTTCTTCGTTTGGCTCGCTCTCAGCCCCGTGCTGGCCGCGTGATCTGGTACCTCAGCCCGTCCAGCTCCAACACCAGTTACACAAATTCCACTGGATTTCAAATCTCTGCCGTTCTTCTTGATCCTTCTCAGAAGAAATCCAGCGCATCTCATCATTACGTCGTGTATTTATCCCTTGCTTGCACCTCAACGTCCGTATTTCAGCCCCAAGCCGGTAAGCCGAAAGCTTGGCACCGCTAGCCAGCTCATGATTTCGCGTTGTGCCGTGTCCCGCCCCATTACATTCAATAACTTCGAGGCTCAACTTCATCTGGTTAAGAACTGAGATGTAAGCAAATTAACGTTTAGTAAACATTCTCTATACCCAAATCATAAAGTGGGAGAGCTTTAGTAACCTTGACAGAGACCCACCTTTGACGTACAAGTATATGACTAGAGGACCTCATGTGGTTATTGGGCTCGTACAGCTCGTATTTTTTCTTCTACTAGGATATCGTATCGTATCGTATTGTACTATTGTACGGCTGATGTGACGGGCCGTGTTAAGCTTATGTGTTTTGGGCCTGACTGTGGTAGTGTTGTTGCGCCACTATCGAGGGGTACCACTTCGATGTGGAGAGAGCGGTATATTGTAAGGGGGAGGGAGTGGTATATATGGGGAGGTAATTTCGTTGTCTGTGGTATCTCATTCTCGTCATCATCTTCAGCATCATCATCTTCATTCATCAAGACTCACTTGGACTTTCACTCTACCTGTCGATTACACAATCTTCCCCAAAAACACCAAAATGCGTTTCTCAATCCCAGCTCTCGCTCTTGCTACCCTCAGCGGTGTCCTCGCTGCTCCAGCAGATTTCTTCGGTGTCGATATCACCTTCCTTGCGGGACCGGCTTCTTACAGCTTGACTGTTCCTGCTGATAATCGGATTCATCCTACTAGTATGTTGCTCTTCCTCCCCCGCTTTCTACTACCCCTCCGTTTTCACTAACTTCCCAATACTAACGCTCTCCCAGACAACAACCTCTCAGTCTCCATCATCCGCTCCTCCAACTTCGATGTCTACACTCTCTGCGCCTTCTACCACGACGGTGACGTGGCTCTTGTGAACAACGGCGGGATCGTCAGTGTTGGTCCTCCTACACCAATCACTGGTGTTAGCTGCCCGGTTACAGAGGACAGTTGTATTCCTACTTATGGTAAGTTGAAGCATCAGAGTGGAGAGCTGGGAAAGCTTGTATGGTGTGGTTGCTAACTCGTATGAAAATTAGGCGATTGCTACTCACCATTCACCGGACAGTTCCTTGGTGTTTGCTGTGATGGGTACTGTGCAGCCAACAAGTGCCGTCCTTTCACTCTTCCTACTGCTTAGATCGTGGGTTTGAACTGGATGATAGAGTGAGTTTATGAGAAGGGAGTTGAATTAATGGATAAGGGATGGGGTATGGTAGAAAGGTATGGCGAGAAAAAAAGGAAGGGAAGATATAATTTGATCAATGATTTTAAATGAGTAATGGATAACTTTCAGATAATACGGTCCGTTTCACGAAGGATTTTCTTCATTCTATGATTCTGAGATAGCATCATCAACGAGTTGCAATGATAGTTGTCAGCAATAACGATCATTTGATGAGATGCACCAAAGTACCAGTACTACTGGATTACAGAACACATTTTCATTGATGCCTAACTCCTGAACTCAGAACTCCATAGCAATATATCTACACTCTAACTAAGCTTTACGACCACCAGGTTTCCGTGTTGTCTGAGAGTTCCCGCTGCCCGCCGATCGTGACGGAACTGGAGGCGGGCCCATCGAACCACTCCCCGACGGCTTAGCAGCACGCTCACCCCCGGTATCTGCTCTCCTTGGCGCCATCTTCCTCACATCCATCTCCTCACTGAACACCTTCCTCGTCGTCATCCCATGTTTCCCCACACACTTCCACTCACTCAAATGCTCACCCAAACTATTCCTACTCGAAAAGTATGAAAACAGCCCTCCCTCCGATACCTACACGGGTATCTAGTCTTATTCTTACTACCATGTTCATTCATATCAAACTCATGTTCATCCCTATCTTCCGCACTTCGAAACTCTCTGTCACGGTACTTTATACGACATACGCGTTTACCTTGCGGGGTAAAGGTGTCGAATTTCCACGTCCATTCGCGCATTTCTTGGACTACGCCTTCTTTGTGCTCGTGGGAGTTGATGAGATGTTTCAGATATGCGTTGGATCCGAGATTGTTGGTGTCGGTGACGTAAGAGCAGTAGGGACATTTGGGATTGTCGGGTACGATGCTGGGGTGCATGAAGATTTCTGGCAGCTCGTCGAGTGAGGACATGTCGGGAGGGGTCGGTGGACGTCTTGTTGGGGAAGAGCTGCTGTGGATTGGGAGTAGACAGTCGTCAGGTCCGGGCTCCTGTGCTAGGGTAGCGTTAGGTCCTGAGGGGCCTTGTTCGTAGTTTTCGTTCTTTGAGGAGGGAGACTTCTCTGGACTCTTGCTTCTTGCCCGCTTACTTGGATCGGTGTTTTGATGAGTTCGACGACGATGGTCGGAGCCAGAGCCCTGTCTTTTGTGTGTCTTGCTGGGGTCTGAAGACATGTTTGTGAATTTGTTTTCTGTTTAGCGGATATAACTAATACTTTTGTAGGTGTATGTGGAGGTGTCTAAGTCTAAGAATAGTGCAGATTGAGTGATTTCAAGGTTGATGATGAAAGATGGGATGTACAAGATGTATGTGGCACTTATACTTCAACTCCAACACAATTGCCTACTCCATGCTTCCCCAATTCAATGCCGATGCACCCTTTAGGCTGTACCATAATCATTCTTCAGCCATACACCCCACAATCCATTGCCACTATCTCCTCCCAATATATCGAGCGGTGGCTTCGGTGCGGGCCAAGTTAATTTAGCCGGTTGTTCCCGCTCTTCTATGACCGCTCCCTTCGGGCTAGAAAAAACAGGCCTATCTAAGGCATAGGCTCTTAGTATAAAAAAAGATTCTTGGGTAATAAAAACATTATAATCCCTTAGTCTTTAAATTTTTTTAATTAATACCCCTAACGTATCTAGTATCTTAAGTTCATTTAAGATATTCGTTCGACAGTAATAATAAACTTCAATGTATTGTCCCAAATCGGCCTATTTTCCTACCCCGAAAAGCCGCTACACGATGTATCCGTTCTGAACTGCACAGTAGAAGCTCCGAAAATCTTAGGTGCCTACTAGGCCACAAGCTGGTCGCCCATTGAGTGGCCCATTGAGTAGTCCATTGAGTGGCCCCTTGTTCCTATTTCCAGGCGGGCTTGCTGGACAGTCCCTGGGCCGCCTACGACCTCCTTGGCCGCTACATGACGTCTAGCTACCCGCCTACCAACATCTTAGGGAACTATCCTGTAAACTATGCAAAGCTTGCGAGCAGGTCAGGAAACATTCGGCATAGTGGAAGAGCTAACCGGCCAGAATCGGCCAGGTCGTGAACCGACTGTTGTATGCAGAATTATGACTATCTTTGGCTAGCCAGGACAGGGAAATTGCCTTGGTCACATCTCCTCGATATACTTATCTCAATGACTCACCTACTACCTTGCATTCGTTCTCAGAGAGTTGGTAGTAAGAATGGATGCTGGAGTCTAAAATATCGCACGGAAGCTCAGGTTGTTGAACACAGAAGAACAAGTAAAAGTATCAAACGCTATGAAAGCTTCCCTTGAGTCTGTAAGTTTTCAAGATAGCTAGAAAGGAGCGCACTGCGCAGTGGGTCTGAAGCTCATGCAGTGGCCGGAAAAACTCAGCAGAACCTACGTAAAAACACACGGTGAATTCCCAATTCTACCTCCTGAATATTCCTTCCTCATCGTATAAATATTTGTCAGTACAGAGAACGGTAGAGTCTAAAGGGAGTTGCGCCAATTCTCTTGGAGAGTTCGTAATCGTAGATGTATAATTCTTATTGATATCTGGAGCATCATGAATGAGCTAGTAAGATCACTAATGATTCATCGCCGCGACGGTGGGAGACAACCAATGCGATGATGGAAATAGTCAATTATAACACAAAATCACCGATGAGATGAGAGAAGTTGCTAATAATGGCAAAAATCTCCAAAGACTGTGCGATTCCGTAGAAGTGCGAATGAAAGTCTGAGCATTACTGAACATCGCTAATGCTGCAACAGAGTCCAGATTGTCTTGGTAGAATATGGTACCTTCCGTGAAACCTACATGCGCTTGCGGAGGTAAAGTGAACGAATAGATCATAACGATGATGTCCAGTGGAAGGAAGATTGATACCGTGATATAAGCCTCGGAATCAGAGTAGAAGATGTAGCGGCATCGACTTCTTTATGTTGTGAGAGGTTAGAGCCATGGAAGCATACTGAAAATCAGTCTGATGATGGTCAAGTGTCATACAATTCACGTGCTGTATGTGGACAGAGTTCACCCAACACGCGGCTCGTGGTCACGATCATAAGTCAGATAAGCCCACCCAGTCAAGATGGCTTTCGCTTGAAAGCTAGATCATGCCGCTCTTACTTCATTTATTTGAGCGGATGATAAATATTGAGCAGCACAAGGCTCCAAGATCATGCTGCTTTATGTCGGGGTAAACGGTGAGCTGTTTCGGTATGAGGCTCTTCCCACGTCGTTTCAAGAGACAAATGTACACGAGCCTCGTGAGTGTGAAGGATGCGCCCAAGGCTACCTGAACTGATGCCCAAGATGCCAAATTCAGAAGAAGGCAAACATTCTGGGCGTAAACCGGCACCTCGATGGTTTCATTGAATTCGTGCGTGTCCACGTACTAAAGCTGAGCGAGGAGTCTGCTCTGTGCAATCATTTTCCTCAACCACAAACCTCCGGCCCCATTTTGGGGATACTCGCTCAACCAAACCAAACGGGCGTTGTTCAAAAATTTATCATTTATTGGTCGTTTGAACATCTTAAGATGTGCAAAGTTACATCTGTCATGGTCGAGTCGGCTGGCTGCTTGCTACCCCCTCTAGGACAGGCTGCACACAGATACACGATATGGACATACAGATTATGTGCTTATTCGCACAACGGCCTGCCTTGCAATAATCTGGAAGAAGTAAATGCACCCGGTACTACGGATTATGGAAGTCGATCGGGTTCGTGTCGGGTGTGTGACAGGGAGACCGGAGCAGAGGCAAGATATCAGGCGGCTGTCGCGTATGCTGAGAAGCAATATAATGATCTGGTCAATGAGGCGTGGAGGAAGAAGGAAGAAGAGATGAAAGGAGCGAGAAATGAAATTGAAACGGTGAGACTGTTTTCACCATGGATGTTTGACTGAATACTGACTGCCGTGCGAAGATCCCGTATATCGACAGGCGAAGACATCACTTGCATTACGGACACCATTAGCGCCGTCGAACAACTTGGTCTTCATGTTCGTGCTTGGAAATTCATAGTGCAAGTTGTAGAGTGAGACAATATGATGAACTTGGAAGCGTCGACTTTCCCTTGGGTGGGAATGCTGTATTGGATAATGGGGAAGAGACTGTCGATTAGCTTATTAATGTCACTCTCGATTGAAAGATAATTGTCCCTATGCGAAATGTGAAATAATAGTTATCGAAGCGACTTGCGAATAGTAGCGATAAAACGTCAACCTCCCGACGTCTTCGAGTGAAAGTCCCGAGCTATCCCGAGATATCCCGTAACCTAGCTCAACTCCAATAGCTCCTCACAAACCTGCGACATCTCAACGTATGTACTCCTCCAACATTTTTCGACGATCACCCTTATTTCTGATCGACTGATCTCATGAAGGGGAAAGTCACCCTCCGAGAACCTTTTCGTTACAATCAGATCTGAGACCTGCTCGTACGGTTGGTGGCGGGTAGCAATCTCAAAAATGACACTGCCGAGCGCAAACAGCTCCGTCGCAATAGCTGGTTGCTTCTGGCGATAATCTGGATGTTGATTCCTCACATGATAATGAATCCAAGCGTCTTTATCTCCTAACCTCGATCCCGCGAAGTCGCAGAGCTTAGCTCGCTCATTATCATCTATCAGAATATTCTGACATCCAATATCTCCATGTAAGATGCCATGTGAATGTAAGAAGCTGATGCCGGAAGCTGTATCGTTCATCCATTGACTCTTCAAAGCAAAGTCATCGATTGGGGCACGAAGCCGCTGTCGCAGAGTCATTTTCATTCGCTCCAGGACAATTCCACAGCCCCAGATAGCTTGCACAAACTGCACTATATGCGGGGAGTTCTTCGCCTTTAACTTTTGGAATATTTCTACCTCCCGCTCGTAATCTCGTTTGTGTTTGGGCCCGTTCGGGAAAAGCTTCACGGCAAGCTCGTCGTTGACGGCTAAAACAATGGCAGATGCTCCTGCTCCAATCAATGGCGCATCATAGTCGTCGAAACTTAGGAGGCATGTTGTGTCGAATTGCGGCCTGCGCTTATAGGTGGGTCGTAGGAGACACCGAGTTATCGATTTCGAGTTGCTGCTGAGGAGAAATCATAAGTATGAAGATCCGTCTCACGACTTGCTTAAACAACGAATTAAACGGTCAAACTTACAGAGTCATTGGTAAAGGAAAATAGGCTCTTCAATGACAGCTACGAAACATAAATACATGGAAACATTGCGCAGAATCACGACAGCAGACTGGAAACAAATAACTATCCCAATAATTAAATATGCCTTCAATTATCTAAATTGAGACCGCTGACCCTCTGCATATATTGGTGTAAAGTCACAGATTCCGATTGGTTACTCTCCATGAGAGATGGTCGGGCGATGTCAGCTTATCATCGCCGCTCTCTGGTCGGGCGTGCGGCGTAAGTGCATATGCATGTCAGAGCCTCACAAAGATGCTGTTGGTTGATTGGAAAATATCACTCTAACTTGACATATACCGCACAAGTCGGATAATATTGTGTGTTTTTATATGAAACTAATGTTGAGATCGTCGTTGAGGTCGTCGTTGAGATGCTTAGTCGTGGTGACATGTCGCTCATCAACCTAGAGAATGGGTCAATCGAGCCTCGAGATTCTTTTAGAAGAAACTTTTCTTACACTCATTATCATATCTAGATTTTTCCAACGTCTAACGTCATACCAGAAAATCAGAAGCTTGATCACTTGCTACTCAGAAATTCAGGTGCTTCATCATTTTTGGACAGTGTCCTAGAAAAAATTGCTCCTTGCTCTACTAAATCAGAAGTTGAACAGTGAAGGAAAATCACCACTTTCCACTTCTTGTTTTTCACCAGCAAGCGATTGCTAAATAAACTCTTTAGGATGTTTTGATATGTGCTTAGAGGATGTTTAAAAAGGTTTATGAGTTGCCGAAAATGCAGCAGTCACGTTTAATTTTTTCTCATCACCCCACCTGTCACAGATTAAGACACGAGCGATTTCAGCAGTTTCAAAGATATAATAACCATATCAAGCAGTCTTTGACTTCATAGATATCTCCACTCAATACGTATCCATGTTACTCGCGTTGTAACCCACGTTCAATCCTGCAACCCACTGGAACCTGCCCAAGAACATCCAAAATACACCTCCAATTCATTCCGACCACCCATCCCGTCCTCATTCCGCCTCTCCATCGATCCATACCTCTACTGTTTCGGGCCTTTCCCCAACCACTTTCTTCTCCTCAGCAGCCTTCAACAACCCTTCAACAACTCTCAACCTCGATTCCAAAAACTGTCTACACCTATGATCACTATACATGTCACCCTCCAGCCTCTCAAACGTCTTTCTTTCCGAAATGCTTTCACCGATCGCTATATATATATCTTCAGTCAGTAATCATCACTTAGCGTTTAACCCCATCTACTCAACCAGACCAGCTTTCTCCCAACCCCTCAAACCAAACCAAACGACAAGAAGAAAAACACTCACCACCCCTCTTCCTCCCCGCCCTCAACTCCACCCAGTTCACATCCTTCAAACTATCCACCACGGACCTGACACCCCGAAAGATTCCTTTAGCCTCCAAGTCGAAGAGGAGTTTGATCGCAGAGTCGAGTATCTCGATTTCTTTGGTATCGGCGGGGGTGGGGGCAGGGAGTGTGTCCTCGAGCTTGTATTTCTGGGTGTTGAGACGTGTGACGAGAGCGTTGGGGGAGAGGGTGCTGATAAGAGTGATTAAGGTTAGGTGGTGGATTTTGAGAGTGAGGGGTGCAGTTGGTGTGGAGACTAGGCG
>LLKJ01000544.1:0-32323 GCA_002242865.1 Clarireedia sp. CPB17
ATGGTGGTGGTGGTGGAGGTGGTGTAGAAGTAGTAAAGCAGATGAATGGACGTAGCTGGGCTGCCACTGCTGGGTACTTTGTTTAGGATCCTGTAATTGGTAAGGAGGCACTTGATGGCGGAGAAGAAAAGATGCGCTGATCTTGGGTAATGGGTAATGGGTAATGGGCAATGGCCAAGTTAATATATGCTGCTTGATGGATGATTGATGATTGATGATTGATGATTGATGGTCCTACTGAGCATAGGATAATGTATTATAAATATAAACGACTGCTCCACGATACGTGCAGTGCGAGACAATGTATCATGGCTTGACAACCATGCAATGCAATGAGTTTTGGGCGAGACGGTTGCAGTGTAGAAGAGACGGCAGCTCCTCCCAGATTAAAAAGAACAATGACGATGACGATGGACATGGACATGGAAATGGAAATGAACGTGCGCGGGGCGGGATGGATCTATGGAATCCATGGCACCTGGGATCTCCAGGAAGGCAAAAGTCAAGACGTCCAGATTCGCTCAGGTTGGGTCTTATTATACTCCTCTAGGCACAGTTCCGTGCCGAGCAAATGAAAGGGAAAGGAGGAAAGGCAATAAAGCGACACAATGACCCAATTCAATCCTCGCAACCCTCTCAATCCAGCTAGTCGAAAGGATTCATTGAAGTCGATCGAAAACAATTGCCTTGTCTACATTCATTCCAGTTAAGGAGTCTAAGGGGAAGGAAGTCGTTCACTTCTTAGCCAGGAGGAGAGCATCTAGTCCTCGGCATTCTCACTCTCTTCCACATAATACCGTTATATCTACCCATACTTACCTTTTATCTACTCCGTATTCTCGGTCCTTAAGCACAAAAAGAATTTGTATATCTTCTCATCCCATCTATATCATCTCAGCTCCCCGAGTCTTCACCCAAGAAATCGATTACATACCCCGCCCCACCTCCACCGAACCCTCAAAAAAAACCTCTCAGAAGTCAGAAGGAAGAGCCTAACCAGGACACTTTTCCCATCAGCCACATCTCCCCATCCATCCATCCATCCACCCGCCCACAGTACTCGCCCCTCCATCGGAGAAAAAATGCATACCACACCACACAACTGACTGTAAAAGCCGACGATGATCCAATTCCCAGCGCAACCCACCAGCCAATAACCACTTAGAAACGCCTCTTCTCCCCACGGAACGTTTTCCTAGCAGCAAGACATCTTTCCATGTTACTTCACTGATAGGATCGCAATACCTGCTGACTGAACGACTGAGTACGAGAAGCTGAGCATAATGTGGATAACATCACGATCCAGCTGGGTCACTTAGATGGTTCATCACATAAAACATGTTTTTTTCGCGCTCACTCGCAGTCGCAAAATACCTCAGTCACTCACACACTTAGTCATGCACTTCACAAACAAAGACAGATAGATGGGCTGACTAGAGGGACAAATGATAGTTTGTATTTGAGCCCCAACGACCTCGTAACCAATACCGCCATCTTTTTTCCAAAAAATTGCTTTTTTGCTGGCTCTAAGGGGAAAATGAAGAATAGTGTATATGCTACGATCCAAGTCACCCGCCCACCAACGCGAAGTTTTGTAGACCATGCCCCGTCAAATCACTTCCACCACCCATGAAGGCCATATTCACAGGCCACCAAACCGTATATAATATACAAAGAAGTCGCCACGAAGGATGCAGTGGCAATGAAGATGATGATTACTTGGCTTGGATGGCCGCAATCCATTTCTCTTGATCCTTTCTATAGACAAAAGCATTAGTACTAGAACATCGTAGAAACAACAGGATCGAAGGCTGTAACTTACTTGTCAAAATGTAATAGCTGCCCAACCACGGTTTTGACCAAATCCGCTTGACGTTTCTTGTCCTTTTGCTCCATGAATTGAAGGAGAATGGTTTTCAGGTAAACAAAATCCACCCTCGCGGCACCGTTGACTGGTGATCTGGATCTACCAGAGTCCATGGAGGATCGGGAAGAAACATCATTTAGTCGAGATTGCTTGGTTTGTAGAGCCTTGAAGTCCTTTTGTAGCTTCTCGTATCTTTGATTAGCTTCCTCGAGGAGTCGCTTCAGATCCGCCTTCTGCTTTTCCGCATCTCTAACCTGCTTCTCACTACCGTCAAGAGCATCACGGAGTTCACCCATAGCTGTCCGAATGTCATTAACTTCTTGCGAAGACTTTTCGGCCACCGCTTCGATTTCCTCTCGCCGCCTCTTGAAATCTTTCTCGGACCGTTGGAGCTCGTCTCGTTCGTCGGTAGCTCGTTTGAGGTCGCGCTCATGATCGCGAATTTTCTGCTTCAGTTCATCAACCTCTCGAGAACGACGGCGAGCATTAGTGCTTGCTTCATCTTCAGCCCGATCACGCTCTTCAATAGCAGCTTCCATGCGTTCCCTCATCTCACGGACCTTAGCATCGGCTCGGTCGTCCACGTCGGCTAGTAATCTGCGCATAGTTTCTGCTTCTCGAGTTCGCTCGCCTAGTAATTTTTGGACCTCACCAAGCTCTTCTTCAAGACTCTCTGATTGTTCTTTTGCTTCCTTCAACTGCATGCCAATCTCAGCCGTTTGATCTCTCATGCTTGCAAGTAAGCCCTGAGCATTATTGTATTGAGAACCTCGGAGTTCGACTTCTTCTCGAAGGCCTTTAGATTCGTTCGAAAACCTTGACACTTGATCCTCAAGCTCTCGGACGCGGGTACGTAGTCTTCTAGTTTCTTCTTGCACTCTAGAAAGTTCTTCGTTGGCTTTCTCTCCTGATGCGGCCAATTGAATTTTCTCGGCCTCCGACTTTCTCAAATCGCGTTGTGCAACACGAGCTTGATCCTCAGCTCTGAGTCGACCATTCGTCTCTTGCACAATCTTCTCATTCAGTGATCTGATCTCGTTATCTCTGTCAGCGGCTTGCTTCTTGAAGCTAGCGACATCACCCTTGAGATCTTTTTCGCGAGCCTCTAATCTTCTCAGATCCGATGTACGGGCATTTAGCTCATCCTTAACAGATTTGAGATTTGCATTCTCAGCCCGTAAAGTTTTGAGTTCTGGCTGTGCTTTCTGCAGCACTTCCTTCAGGTCCGTTAAATCCCTGTAACGAGATGTAGCCAACTGCTCAGCAGCCCCCAGATCTTTTTGCAGCGTACTAGATTTAGCTTTGAGATCCTCATACTCTGCTGTGAGCTTCTTGAAATCCTCCTCAACCTTAGCAGAAGCTGTAGACTGGCTCTTGTGATTTTCAATGTCCGACTCCAATTTGTTGACTTTGTCTTGAAGGGCAGTCTTCTCCGCTTGAAGCTCCTTTATCTTTTCCTTGGCTTCTACGTGCTCCTGTCCGATATGTAAGAAGTTGTCCTGCATGTTCTCGAGCTCTTCACGGAGATCCTCTTCGGTCTTTCGCTTCGTTTGTAATCTTTCGATTTGTAAATCTTTGTTTGCTACTTCCTGCTTCAGTCTGTCTATTTCATCTTGAAGCTCACTCGTTGCTGGGGTAGCAATTTCAGGACTTGCTGCTTTCTCGGCCACTGCAGGTGCAGGTGCAGTGTCCTTGGTGGCAGCAGCGTTGCCGCCCTTCTTCTTCTTTTTATTGTTCTTTTTCTTCCCACCACCCGAAGCGGCTGGAGTAGCAGTAACTGGCGTGGAGGGACCTGTTGTTGGTACCGTTTCAGTTGTCTGGGATTGATCTTCGTGGGCATTGAGTGTTTCGATCTCTGCTGAGAGCTCTTGAATGCGCTTCGTGTCGGTCTCTTTTGACTCCTGCAACTCCTTGATTTGTACATCGAGTAGCTTGACACGTTCTTCAGCTTCTTTCCGTGCATCAATCTGGGATTGTAATTCATCTTTTGACGAAGACTGGGCTTTCAGTTTTGATTCCAATGCAGATATTTTCTCCGAACTTTCTTTCTTTTGTTCTTCCAAGCTCTTTTCAAGCTCAGCCAATTGAGCTTCGGTTTTACCCAACTTCTCTTTCAAGTCTCGGAGCTCGTCGTTTTGAGCATCGAGTTGCACTTGGCGTGACTGTGCAAGGCCGGTGGCTTCTTTGATGGATCCATTGAGCTCAAGAGTAACTTTCTCTAGGTCTTGTGCAAGTCCCGATCCAGATTCTTGTGCGGCAGACAAGTCCTTTTGGAGTGTAGATAATTTTGATTTTAACTCCGCGATCTCTGCCGTCTTAGACTTTACTTCGGTTTGTAGCTTTGGCAATTCATCGTCGTATGAGAAGAACTCCTCGTTGACATCCTTGTTGTCGGTAGATTCTGGTTTCTGCTTGGGGGAGAAAAGGCCAAGTACGGAAGCAACTGGAGACTTTACTGATGCTGATGGGGTATCACTGCTGCTAGCCTCTGCCTTCTCCGTGGGTGGGGTCGAGCTTCCTCCAGCGACTGATGAACTTTGGACTGAAGCTAATTCTTCTCGGAGACTGGTATTCGTTTTCTCGGACTCCTCGAACTTCTTCTTGTACTCGTCGCGGTCGGCCGTAACCCGCTTCAACTCGTCCATAACCATATCTCCTCTCAGATTTACTTGGTTCAAGTATTCCACAAGCGCATCTGGTTCTTTGATAGAATCTATAGGTGTATGTTCCTTGAGGACTTTTTCGAAGGGTTCGATAGAAACGGCGCGAGCATGCGCAACCCGATAAGACCGCAGAAGTTCTATAGGCCAACATTAACAAACGTGAATTGGGAATATCCAACGACGAGTGCGCACCCTGATATCTTCCTTCTAGCTTCTCAAGCTTCCTCAACTTCGTCCGCACCTCTGTGGGAAGCTCGGAGGAAGCCCTTGCGGCGGGCTCCTGTCCTTTATCGCCTCCATTGGCAGCACCGTTCTCTGCCGGAGCATTGCCATTTTCCGCCATTGCTGCAGGCTTCTCATTCACCGGTACCGGGGTTCCAGTGCGAGATGGCTCCTCGGATTCGTCGTCTATCACGAAAGCTGTCTCGAACTCTGCAGGATCTGGACCTCTGCCACCTGTCCCATCCTCTTCCTTGGGACGTGGGTTTCCGGGTTTCCTCGCGGGGGATTCGTTTGCAGGGCGTCGAGAAGATGTAGAGGCAGATCTCACTGTAGGGGCGCCAGTGGCTTTCTGACGAGCTTGTTCTTCAGCAATGCGAGAATCTATTGCGCCCTTGATCCGCTTTGGAACTCGTCAGCCCAATTTATCGGCAAGGCACTGATCCATATTTCCATTAACTGACCTGGAACATTGTGTCCGCATAGGATAGAAGTTGCTTTTGATTTCCGTAGAATAAAAAATATCTATGTGATGAGTCGCAAAATGAAATATCTACAAATTATGACCATCATTATTGGTCCTTCAAGTTGAGAATTATTTTGGGTTGTCGAATAGCCTTACCTGTCAAGTTGGAGAATTACGAAGTACAATTGAGAGACAAAGCGAGTCGCTTCCCCATACATTTCGGTGCACTGTTCTCACAGCCTCAAACACTGCACCTTGCACACGGCTGGCTCAGAGCCTCAGATGTGCCGGTTCGGTACGGTAATTTATGCCCCATAATACTTCATCCCATGCCTGCAATAAAACCGAACCACGAGTTCCGTCAGTCTATTTCGAGCTACTCGTGTCAAGCATCGTCGGGTGTCCACTCGTCAGTCCCCCAAAACTCACATACACGTAGTCTGTGCACGGCACTATCAATGCACATCATCCAATCACGCACAGGACAAGGAGTCAGCTTCAGTGACGAAAGCGAAAGCTATTGCTGTTTGCACCTTGACCCCCATACTTCCCACACACAACAAAATGAGAGGACACCCTACAAAAACTATTTGGAAAACAACATGAGGAGGTGACAAAGGTTTACGACTATTTCTGAAGTAATCAAGATGGTGTCAATATGGCCGTGGAAAGTACGTTCCTTTTGATCCAACAAACCGGTCCCGCTTGAAGCATCACTAACCTTGGATTTCCCTCACAGCGCGAGGATAACTCGCCTGCCTCGTTTGAAAAGACTCTTGCTGCATTGGCAGACAAGATTTCGGCATCGCAGGCGCTGTTGGAATCTCGAAGAACACGCGGCAGACGAGTTAAAGCGCTATGGACTCTGTATTCAAGCTTTGTGTATTTGGTAGTCTTTGTCATAGTTCTCCTGGTGATAGGATGGAAGAACTTGTCAGCTGTGGAATACACTGGTCTTGCGGGAAGTCCTATAGTGTCAGTACAGCGATCAAACTCAGCAAAAGAATACAAACTAATATATCTCTAGTATATACCTCATCCGGAGCGGAATTACGAGCTACTACAACTATCGGGTCGAATCGATCACGCGCCGTGTGGAAGAACAACAGGCTGAGCGGACCAAAACTATCGACAAACTGAAAGCTGCCACAAGATACAACTCAACACAAGAACTTTTGGAGAAATATGGCGGTGTGCCACCAAAAGCTGCCGCGCCGAAGGGGACTCCATCCGTCAAGAAAACTTCCAAAGACAACGCAAGCCAGCCTGCTCGCGTGAACATGGGTCCACCTGCCACAGCGAATATACCCCGCCCTAACCAAATTCCGAGTCAGCCATCCACCCCTCAGCCCCTTATGAGCAGAACCCCACCACCTGCTTTCAATGCCCATTCACCAGCCGTCGCTCCCGGAGAAACTGGCCCCCCAGAGTTTGCACCAAACGCATTTTCAGCACCTCCTCAATTTGCCCAGGGTAGCGAAATTCATCGGGAAGGCCACTGGTATGACCGGGTACTGGACTTGCTATTGGGTGAGGATGAAACACTTCCAAAGAACCGCACCGCCATGATCTGTCAAAGCTGTCGACTTGTTAACGGACAAGCCCCACCTGGTACAAAAAGTCTAGCAGAATTAGGGAAATGGAGATGTTATGGTTGTAGAGCATGGAATGGCGAAGAGGATGAAGGTGCAAAGGCCGTAAAAGAAATGAAGGAAATTATTCAGGAAACAAAAGCGAATGAGCAACTTAGTTCGGGATCGGAGCACCACAGCACGGAGCCAGAGGATACCCCTGGAAGCGAACACGATGAGCCAGCAATTCACATTAAGAATGAAGACGACTCCGAAGAGGAGGAAGTTGAGGTTCAACCTAAAAAGGGTCGTCCTAAGTCAACTCGGAAAAAGGCATAGGATGGAAGTTTGTCATGGAATGTAACAAAGGTATCATGGGCTCTCATATTTTTTGCAAATTTATATTATTATTGTGATGTTTGTTGTATCCTTGCTGTTCCCTTATTTATATTTTATTGTGACATTTGCTGTATCCTTACTGTATCCTTGCTGTATTCTTACTGAGCGGGGAGTGTTGGTTCCATGTTGAAATAAACAATGTTGTTGTTTGGTTCCGGCCGTTGAGTACTGTGATCAGACAAATTTGTAATCGTACATCTCTCCTATAGTCAAGCTCCTCTTGCTAGCTGGTCGCTCATGTTGCTGCATATCAGCTTGAACACGAGAGTGTCTTTGAAGTTCGTCGACTTCTGCTGGTGCGGAGGACCTCTTATATTTTTGGCGCCCAGCGAGACGAGATTTGATTGGCGCTTTTGCAGATAGTTCGTCGACGGAGGATGTAACAGATTGACTGTGGTTCCTAGCCCTTGAGTTCGATAGTACAGGACCTGCTGGTCTGTCACTCGACACAGAACCATCATAGGCAGAAGTCATTGATCTTGAGCCAGCGTTGCCGACCTTCAATGAAGCTCGTCGTTCGGTGGCAGATTCCCTCGAAATGGAACCCCCCTCCTCTCTCAGCATAGGTCTAGCCCTATCTTTGTCAAGAAGACGCGCACCCGCGTCGAAAGGCACAGCTCTAGCAAACATCATGTTAGCAGCTCTGATCTCTTCGGCCTCGGAAGCAAGTCTCTTCTCCTTATACGCGCGGTCCATCATCGCACTCCTGGCCTCGAGCCGAGATTCCGCTCTGGATTTCCATTGCCGCTTGATCCTCTCTCGCTGAGCTTTTACCTCCTCGGTTACGGGAGCTTGGAAGGTGTCACTTTCGGCGAGTTTGTTGCCGCGTCGGAGCTTTTCCCATTTCTGTGCTGTCGTACTTTGATAACTAAAATACTTCTCGCTGGGTTTGATCTCAGCAGGTTTCGTCGCTGTCCCGAAGACCCGCTCAAAGAATGACGGGTTCGGCTGGGCTTCTTCTTTCTCCCTTTCCTTTTCCTTTTGCTCTTCCTCATAATCCTCCAACGCCAGCGTCATGCACGCCAAGTCCGTCAACAACGGCCCTTGGAACTCGCTCCCGGCCAGGCTTGGTGTACTCATTCTGCTCTCCAGATCCTGCCCATCGTCATCCACTAGCACGGGTATAGTCTCGACCTCCATCTGGTATCCTCTCTCCTTCAAAGCCAGTTCTTCTTCTTCCCGCTCGTGCGCCAGCGAGACGCTGTCTTCTCCGTACATGGTAGCTGCAATCGGAGGGATATAACCGGGGTCTGAGGGCGAGGGAGAGCGTGAGGGCGGGAAGGGGTCGATGATCGATGTGAACCGGTTGAGGGTGGCGTGGACCATGGGTCGGAGGGGAGTGGGTGCGTAGATGTCGATGGTGCGGCGCAGAGAACGAAGACTGGGGAGGTGCGGGAGGGGAGTGGTCGCATATGTTGTTCGTGGTATTGTTCGGCCCCCTAAGCTGTGTGCTTGTGGATCGACCATTTTTTAAGTGCGAGAGACAACGGATGTTGTTTGGCTGTTTGGTGATGAAGCTGGTTTGGTGCAAAGCGAGAGTTAGGGAGAGAAGTTGGTTCTTCTGTTCCTTTACTTGCTTATTGCCTTTCAGTTCTGCGTTTGCACTTCGTCTGCTTCCGTGTTTGGGGCGGGTTTCATAAACTGTGCTGGCTATAAGACGTGTTTGTGAGTTTGCAGTTCAGTGTGCATGGAGAAGTTAATAATCTCTCACCTGTTTCATGTTTCCACAACATGAAGGTATATCAAGCAAGTATTGGGATACGAGAAGCTATATAAGTAAGACGAAAACAAGTACATACGGCAGTTATACTACAATAGAACTTCACTGTTCAGTCTTCTCCTGTATATGTTGAGTTGAACAACGCACTAGCGTGAAGCACTGAAGAGGCATTTAATCAAGATGGAGATGGCGCAATAACGAGTGTGATATCTACGATGCGATCGAGTATGCATAGGGAGTAGTTCTCCTGTTTGTTTGTGGCTAATACTAACAGGGGATGAAAGGAGAGGCATTGATTGGGTGAATATTGTTGGGTTTGGTCAATCAGTGATATTTATAATTTATGAGTTGGTTGTTTACGCCAAGTGAATGAACAATCATTGAATGATAATTTTGTCCTTACGAACTAGACTGTTTATTGTGGTCATTGATGGCTTAGTTTTCATGCTGACTCCTGTTGAATTAGCGAGAGTTCATGAACAACTACTCCATTCACCTGTTCACTTGAGACAGCATAGGTGAATACGCGTGCGTATTCACCCTCTTTCGGCCCTTCTTATCTGATAATACTCGGCTAGAACGTTTTTTTTTTTCATTTCAACAGAATCGGGTGGTAACCTAGGATACTTGGGGGGAAACTTTGTCAGTCGGGACACAGTCTTCCTTATTTACCTAACTACTTCTGTATGTTATTTGGCGATTAGACATGTTTACTACTTCGTGTGTTCCTTAGTCTTCATTGCATTCAAAGTTTAAACATGGAGATGTATCTCCATATCCTGTGGACAAAGAGTTTCATCGTGGTCATGGCTCAGGTAGAGAAGAACTAGGAAGCAGAACGAAGAGTGATATTGTATTTATTCATACTCAAGAGCAGCCAACTGTACGACCGGGGACCGCCCTGAGCCTTCATCATCTTTGGTATGCCTCATATGCATCACTTACTATCCTCCTATTTTTCGCCGGATGTCTTGTTGGGTTTGTTTTTAGTACCCGTCGCAGCTTTCTTCTTTCTCAGCGGTTGTTCAGCCCCCTTTTCATTTGGGGGTGATGGAGTGCGGACTCGCTTGCCGGTGCCATCGCTTAGGCTGAGGTAGGGCATCTTGTCGATAATGTCTTTTGAGCTTGAGGAAGACATTGCTTGAGGTGGTGATAAGTATTGAACGTCAGATGAACGTCTAGCGTCCTGTAAAATATTGTGGAAGTTTAAGAGTATAGATGCCGGAAAGACTTCAGGATATGCTCTTTGTATGACTTTAAAGTAATGGTAAATTGTGTTTGATTTGAATGTTCTGCCTGCTTTACAGCAGCAAAGGAATTCTTATAGTTTTCTGGAATTTACTACAGGGTTGCTTCTTGCCCTACATGCAAGCCTATTCATGAAAGATACATGTGCCTATTCAAGCATACGCCATAAATTTTAGGCCGATCAAGCTTGCATTACCCCATTTAGTTTATTGGCCTAGACTGCGGGCCGACCCAGTGCCCACCGGGTTGGTACACCTATAGATTGGCTAGAGTGAGTAAGGGGTGACCGTTGGGTGGGCTGAAGATAATATTGAATGCCATTGGACATAAAGGACCTTATTCTGGTATATAACGACCCGGTTTTGACTGTTGGTTAGGTCGAAGAGCTGGAGAGACCACCCGCAGATACCCGTAGGTTGGCTGGAAGAGCTAGAAATAGCCATCCATGGATACCAATTGCTCAGCCTAAGTAGGTCTCAACCATATGATGCTATTTGGCATTCGTAGATTGCCTCTTCTATCATTCAAAATCATTCAGCTTACGTTTTGATGCTATTTAGAGTACCTGTGAAGCAAAAGAGGTTATATAGACCACAATTGGCACCCTCTCAGGAGTGGCGTCACTTTTGGGTTCACAGTACCCCACACAATACATGCCCAGACTTCAGCTGAACTCAATCCTTTGTTCCTCCGCCTATCGCGTTCATGAGAGCCAAGGTGCGGCTGAGACGAGGGTTAATAATTCGTTGTAGGAACGATACCAAGACCTGAACTTTGCGCCACTGTGTCGCAAACATAGAAGAATAAGCTCATACAAGCATTGCCAAGCCCCCCCCGCTAAGTACGAATCCCAAACCGTTATTTCATCAGCCGACGCCAGGTTCTACACAATGCAGCTTTACGGAACGAGAATCACGGAACGAGAGTAGCCATATGAATAGCAGCAGTGGCGTAGACTTCCTATCACGAGCAGCACATTCTTGGGGGAGTTGCAACAGTCGGTGTTACCCCTCGTGTTCACAGCGTACCATCGATTGCGCCTTTAATATAGGGTTAGATTAATCCACTTGTTTACGACATGGCAATGCAACCTTTCAGATAATTCTACCAAACCTACTGTTATACAATATGTTGCAACGGTGCATACTTAAGGTTACGTGTCTTGCACGGGCATTTCATTTTACTTTTCGATTTTAAACGCTTTTGCAACCCTATCACACGGAAGAAGAGCATACAATGAAGTCGCTTTCTCTCGTCAGTATTGCGTGTACAGTGACGAGCGTCAATGCCCACTGTGCGTCTTTACCTATCATTCTCCTCACGAAATAATCTAATCACTAAACGTTGCAGATTTCTTCGACCGCCTGTTCGTCAATGGCACCTGGAGCGAACCGTGGCAATACACTCGGTATTTTCCCACCCCAGCCTTTCCTGTCTTTCAGCGTCCTTCCATCCCTCTCCAAAATCTCTTGAAATTCTTCTAACTTCCCTCACACAGCGAAATCAGTCCCCAACCCGGACATGCCATCCCAGCAACCGACTACGACTACATCATCCCTGTCGTAGATCCATCCCTAACTGATCTGCGATGCGGCCGCAACGCCTCAGAGGCATGGAACATTCCCGAGACAGCCACAATCCTTGCTGGCGACACGGTAGGCTTCGCTGTAAACACAACCGTTGGATTCCCAATAGCTGGAGCGTCGGTGAACCCATGGGACGTAAGATCGCTATTCATGAGGTTGATGTAGAGTTAAACATTGTGAGACTGATTTGACCACAATAGCGCTGGCCTAACATCTACCACCCTGGCCCAGCAACCGCTTGGCTCTCTGCATCTTCCGGTCCGCTCGCCGAATACGCGGGTGACGGCGACTGGTTCAAGATCCTCAGCGTGGTTGGACGAACGGAGCAGTCTGAGCCGCCGAACGATGAACTATATTGGAAACATCAATGGGGCACGTACCAAGCAAAGACTGTGAGTGTACATTCATCCTTCTCTCCCCATGTGCAGACGGAGTTTACTTGAGGAAGTTTTGTGAATGTAGGATGGGGCTAATTATTATAGTGGAAATTTACCATCCCCGCCGCCACGCCGCCAGGAGATTATTTGCTGAGGTTCGAGGCCATCTATCCACTTCCTAAAAATGCGCTGTACGTATACAATTCCAAAGCCTACCAGAAAGCGGTGGAGCGAGAGATATTACATTCTTTCTTTCACCAGCTGCAGCGTGCTTCTTTACTAACCTCGTGCAACACGCAGCCAGGGCTCCCAGTACTACGCCAACTGCGCTCACATTCACATCGCCAACCCCACCTCCAACATTGGCACGCCAGGCCCGCTCGTCCAGATCCCAGGTGTCTACACGTTTGGGCAGAAAGGTGCGTTGTACAGGACCGTCGAAGCAGCTATTCACTAATTAGACGGTTTAGAACTCTACTTCTATGCTGATGTCGGCAACGAGACGTACGACATCAGGGACTTTGTTGAGCCGAAGCCCGTGGTTTGGAATGGATGAGGGTCAGCGCACGAAAATCATCAATTTAAATGAATTTCGGAATTTTTACTAGTAAACGAGGGCTCGATCTCTCAGCTATGTTTCTCATTTAAGACTGTTGTTCCGCAAAAGTCTTTAACCTTTAAGAATTCCCCTACGAATCTCGGCATCTCTTTCATAAACCTCTTTCTCTGTGCTAGGTGAGCTCAACATATCCGGCGTGACCAAGAGCACGTGTTTTTTCCACCATCTTTCGACCTGCTGAAGCTGAGGCAGCTCCAAAATTTCTGATTTGCTAGGAACAGGAATGGAAGCATGTATAGGCATAGACTTTTTACCATCAGCAAGTGGCTTGATACTCTGCCAATTCCAAAATATATTCCGAGGATCCCACATTGTTTTGACTTTCTGAAGGCGTGGATACTTTTGACCATAGTATGCCTCCTGCCAATTGGGGATGGTGCCGTCGATGTAGCTGAGGTAAGCTGCCTTCTTCTCGATTGCAAAAGACAGTAGCTTTTCTTGGCAGCTGGCAATGAAGTCCATCATTTTCGGTCCTTGTGCTGGGTCTGTCCACTGTACTTTCACTGTTGACACGTAATGGCCTTGTCGCCAACAAAAAGCCGTGTTCTGTGGTCCAATTTTGGTCGTAGCAGCTCCAATATGGTCCCACAGAATATGACACTTAGGGTCATTATCTCCGTTTTTGTCCGTGATGCTCAGTCGGCTCACAGCCTCGACCAACAATTCATAGATCGAGCTGCTGACCTGCCGCGTGATAGCTCCTTCAGCGAATATGAAGGAAGCATGGTGATGGTAGAGTCGTAGACTCTACTAAATGGGCCCCAACCCTCGCTGAAGTGAACCCAGTCAGACCACTTCAGAGGGCTTTAAAGTGTTCTCTTTCGGCTTGAAGACGAGCAACGGTTTTAGGGTCTTTTGAGCCGCATTCCAACCTCCATTGTAAATCACTGTCAGGCCGCCACTGAGTTGTTTATTCTTTCCGTGGTTCCAGAGAGCGTCGATTGTCAGCTCGTCGGGACATCTGGTGGTGTTGAACACTTCCATCATTTTTTCGAAGCTTTCCTTTTGCTGCGGGAGGTCCTTGGACAAGTTGCCGCAAACAACAGTTCCATCTTTGTCCTTGAGCTTGTGAATCTTACTCGTTATACTGACTGTCACGCCGAAATATATCTTGTTATGTTGTGTGATCATTGTCCCGTACTACTGACCAAATCATATTTAGATTAGGTTGAGTTTATGACCAGAGTAAGTCTTTCACATATAGTTATTATCTTCAAATTCTCGCAGTAAACGATGAGCCTGAGTTGAAGCGGAAGGGCAGAGTTGAAAGGGCGTACAAAATCTTGTTATGCCCATGATCATGTTTCTAGAACAGTATCACAAATACGATATAAAGAAGGTCACAAACTTGAATACAGTCGTGACAGTCTGTAGATATGACAGGCTCGACGTATTTCCTAGTCGGGACTTTTCTGTGAAAAACGAAACTGAACCTAATTGATTATTGGTAGCAAATCTTGATTTTATTATAGAAAGCCTTAAATAACAACAAAAACAGACATTCCAAGGCCCAGCCCAGGAGCTGTTCGAATCACAGAATTGAAACACAAGCCGCCTCATTCTCATCAAAGAAAACAATCATCCATCCATCAGTCATCCTTCTCCAAATATTTCCCGAAATTCTCATGGTGATTCCGTAAGAAGTCTATATACTCCGAGATGTCACGACTGCTGTCATCCTTTGCGCTCTCGCTACTTTGGCTTTTGCTCTGATCCTTGGCTTCGCGTATAACGTATTTCATACCGGCTTCTATTTTTTGTTCCGAAGTACTGGTTTTACATTATCAGCTATCATTGCATCACTGAAGCGTTCCCCAATTGAACATACCTAGTAGATGGGTTCTGGGACCGTGAGGTTTCTGGCGCATTTGGGACAGACATTGATATTTGAAGTTGTTTCACAAACGATAGCATGTTAGCGTCAAGCATGGAGAGAACTTTCGAATCAAAAGGCAGAACATGCAGCTCTTATGTGAGACGCACTAACTCGTCGGTTTCATAGATAAACGCATTTCAGATTATACGAGGTCGTCGATTTGGTCGCTTACTCGCTGCCGCCTGGATTGACGAACGTGCGTGTTTGTCTGACATAAGATTGATCTTAGATAAGATGCGGAATACACGAGCAGTACGTACTCTCAATGAAGCGCCTTAGTCCCTCAAGCCCTCGTCTATTCCCGGCGAAGAGTCTCTGGGCAATTGTCTTGCGATATTAATGCGCTTCTACTCGTGTTTTCTTAGTTTCCTGCCAGGATTTGATCTTACAATTTTGATTCTAGGATGATGCGATTCCGAGCTATCAGATACTGGGGTCTGACCATGGTCTCCGAAGTTCTGCTTCTTTAGGCTTCGGAGGCTTTCCCAGCCCGTTGCTCCTCGTTGACTTGGTACTTTTTTGGGCAGTCTTCAGCTGCTTTGATAGATGCCTGGTTTTCTCAGCAGGCAGCGAGGTCGTCCTTTTTTTCTCTCGATATATCGTAGACTCCACTTTCTTTTATCGTTAGTATTCGTTGGCCAAAATATGGAGCCACTGCTCCAACACATCTTTGTGAACCCCAAGGTTGGCATGGTCACGTTACGGGCCGGCGGGGTTGGCAGGCATGTGCCTTCGCTTAGTCGTGGCAGACCAAAACTGTACTTGAAGGTGCTTTTAATTTAAGAACAAATCCAAAAGTTGAGATATTTGATATCTAGAGGTTTTTGTCGACGAGTTACACAAGAAGAATATTTGGATAAATTTACGGTTAATTTTCGTATATCAATTGAGAAAGTTGGAAAAAGTAGGTTCTACTCCTTACTGTTTTTTGGTGAGGTTTATTTTGGTGTACTACGACTAAGCGAAGGCGTGGCAGATTACGACAATTTTTGAAGGAAAAACATATAGCTGAATATGGAAGTGATTATAAATGCCAAACTCGAAGTAAAGTAGCGAAATACTGAGTTAGAAAGTAAAAAGTAAAAAGCTCCTAATCTCAGTCTTTTTCCAATTATCGAAAACTCTGACTTTGCAGTTTCTATCTATGAAATGTTGTCTTGCTGGTGCCTAATCGGGATAAGCGGCAGTGAGCCGCGACCCGCGAAGCGCTTAGGATACAACAACCTTACTTCGCCTCCGTACGTCATCATAGCTCGAGCACAGTTGGATTTGTGCTGTTTTTGGAATGATGCGCCTTGTCACGAGCTCTTGAGCTAATAATGGCGAATGCTGCCTCCTAAGGCCTTGGACTCCGGAATATATGTGCCAAGATTCGCGGTGACAATATGGAGGTACGGCGAGGATAAAGAAGTAAGCGGGTGTTTCCCTGAATATACTTCACGGTGTTTCACTGTTTCCTTGCATAGCTTGCAAACTGAAGATGCAAAGGTCTTGTGAGAGAAGTGCGAGGTTACGCAGGATCCGGATCTCATAGCTATTCCAGTTTTCCAAAGCGGTAGAGGTTGTCCCTTAGCTAGATACAGCTGATATGACTTACAATCGCGACTTTGACAGCTTTCTCGTTATCATTACTCATGCCCAGTAGTACTGTCCACTCGTCGCTGTATTCGCAAGTCAAACACACTTTCTTAGCTCACTGCAACGTCTATAGCTAATTCATGTTTATAGGAATTTCGTAAGCAAATTCCCGTACAAATTGTTTGACAATATACAAGCAACGATCAAATATATGCCGAAATAGACGTACATGCATTAATGAACTTAAGACTAATGCTAGCTTTACTAAATTAGATCAATCCTCAAAATCTCACATGACATACTGTATAGCTCGCATGTCACAATCCCGATGTTCATCCTCGCTCTCATCTGCTCTCTCTGTCTGATTCAGGAGCATCTTCGACGGAGGCTTGTTTCAACGTCCTCTTTCCGGCCGTGTTCTGTTTTTTGTGGGATGTTCCAACTTTTGCATTATTTCCCGATGGCGACGGCGTACGAGGTCGTTTCATCCTGTTGAATGGTTAGCTCTGATCACCAGAAGAAGAAAATGCATCATTTTAGGGGGGAAGCATCACAGACCCTGCATTTTTGCCATAACTACTTTGAGTGCCAGAAATTTTGATCAACTATGCTCCTCAGTAATCGCTACTTCTTACGGGATGGTTCTACTGGCGAATTAATCCTTCTTTCCTTCCTGAACTGTGACGACTTTCTCTTCGAAAGAATTCTTCATTCTACATCGGATAGTTGTGACTTCCTTTTTCTGTCCCATTCGGTGTACACGACATGAAGCCAGTTCCTTCATCATCGGATTCCATTGAGGTTCTATCTGGTAAACTACAGAGCCTGCTGTGAGATCCAAACTTTTCGACGTTAGCGATGGCAGAATGGGAATAATGTGGTCTTGACTTACCCTGTACCGCCGCAAGTTATAGATATTAAAATAACTCGTACGTTGGGATCATCTTGAAACTCCTGGATAGCGGTGTTGCGCTTTTGTGAAGAAAGCTGTCCGTCAACTCGAGTATACTGAATAGAATTTGAAATGAAAGTGGATTCAATCAGATCGAGGGTGTAGGTCCAATACGAGAACACGACACTGGAATATTGAATTAATATTGCCAATAGAATTTCTAGATAACTCTTACCATTTATCTTCTAATTTGAGAGATCTCAAACTCTCCAGTAATGCGAGAATTTTGGTTGGAACTTCTGCAGATTTCATGCTTGGTAATGTTTCCTTTATCTTCGAGGCTAAGGACTCTGTAGGTGCGAATGACACTCTATGTCCAAGGCAATGGGCAATCGGTTGGCAGACAGGGCATCGAGTTGATTCTTTTTCTTCTGTCAGACATGATCCGCATACTAGGTGAAGGCATTCAGATAATTTAGGCCGGGGAATTTCGGTATCGTTGGTTTCGACATCCTTCAGTGTAGCGTCTGCTAGATTCAGAGAGCACATCGCACAGATTGCATTGCCAGCATCAAGCATACTACCAAACACCTCTTGAGCTTTGGGTTGAGACCAGAAATCTCTAGTAGATGTATTCGTAGCATCTTTCTGACGATGCAGTGTTCCATGAACGCAGATGAGTCGCAATTGAGTCAGCCATTGCAAGGCATCCATATAAACCCCCTTCCGCGGATTTCCGATAGCGTCCTCAACTATTCGTCGTGTTTGCATCTTAGTATTCTCATATAACACAGTCTCGGCAGGGCTGAACTCAAGGTAATGTACTAAGTCACGGCGAGGTGGCAGACTGATGGTCGCTGTGGTTCTATATAATGTGATGAAATTAATGAGGGTCTTGACTCGGAGGAATCCCTCACTGTCATTGTTCTGCCAGCTGCGGATGATCTCATTGTTGAAGACTAGTGGATTCGAGTATGAATATATCCTTAGAAATTGGAATAAGCTCGCAAGATCTGTGAGCCTGTTCTGGATCGGGGTCTTTGTTACCGCCCAACGATTTTGAGCAGCTTCTAAATCACACGTTGCTTTAGCAATTGCGGCTGAGCGGTTCTGAATGATATGGGCTATCGATGTAAGTAAGATAAGTTATTTCAAATGTACTGTGGGACCTAGAAACAATCACGGTATTTAACTATCTGCTTTGTAATATCTTGAATCCGTCAGCCTTGGTTCATCTATACCCTTCAATATGTCTAGACGCCTGGGTTTGGCTTTTAGCTTTTGAACCTGAGCACTAGAAAGTTCACCGGTCCGCACTCTCTGATCTCTACTGTAGCTCGATCTCTCTTCTGATGGCGATCGAGTCTTAGAATGACTGCGCTTTTTCCTATTGGAATAATTAGTAAATTTGATAGCGAGAATTTAAATGAGAGACTATAAACCCCATATCTAATCACATAAGCCCCCTACCGGAAAGGTTGGCAAAGTTCGAGGAATATCTAGTTCTGTGGGTGGCCTTGTTGGTTATACCGCAAAAAGCACTGACGGCATTGGTTTATAGATATGCCAACACCAGGGCATTTCTGGCTTGGACGGAGCCACAGAAGCCTTTTTGATAACCATGCGATCAAGTATATGAAATATGGGACAGGATTGGCTGCTACGAGTGGCCGGAAAGACCTTAACATAAGCGCTGTATATGCGGACAACTAGGCTACGAACCTACCCACCAGATAGGGTGGATACCCGCCGGGTTGGGCACCTATAGGTAGGTTATAATAACTAATAGGTACCCATTAAGTAGATTGAGAAGGAAATTTGCCACCCATTGGCGATCACGGGCCCCCCGATAGCCTATACCACCCCTATATAGGTAAATAGGTAGGTTGGCCTCCTTGAAAAGCGTACTTGTAGGTATCCATAGATGGGTTGAGGGAGTGTAATTACCCACTCATGGGTATCCATTGAGCAACTTACAGATAACCGCATCAATTTACCTACGGTCAGCGTCACCGCGACCATATTGGTTGCAGCTTTACAATCGTGTCAGGATTTTGGATTCCATATACAAGAATCTAAAAATGATTGAGGTTATAACGAATATTTTCAGTTGGTGGATTGACTTGGTGGTCGACTTGTGGTCCACTTCAACTAGCTATAGCTTGGTAGACCGTGATAGAGACCGTGATAGAGCATACAAAATCTTGCGACAACAATGAATCATTTGGTACGGACTGTCATTCTTTCTTTCATTAATTTGAAAACGACTCTCTGGGAATGTAACTAACCTTCGCTATGATGGTGAAAATGAAGTTTTTGTTACTCGGAATTTTATATGGGGACTTCTGTATAAAACCAGCAGAGAATGAAACCGCATTCTTGCTATGCCATCATATAAAGCAGAAGAGAACAAAGAATATGGTAACGAGTGTCAATTTTGCTACGAATCTAATCTGTACCTGATGTATCCTGGTACAGGCTCAGCGAACTGTTCGCTTACCAGCAGCCTTCTTAGGTAATCCCTTCTTTTCTACCTCTTTTGAACTAGATGGATTATTATTCTTCGTTCCTTGTGAACCCGATGACTTCTTCTCCATCTTTTCTCCTGATTTAGGAGGCCTTTCAACGCTCTTGTTTGGCGATTCCACCTTCTTTTGGGGCTCAGATGTTTGCACGGCTTTTTCATCTTCAGATGCTTCATTGCTAGATATCTTTAAAATACCGAAATCATCTATCATATCGGTCAGATCGTTCAGCCCGCCTCCTGTGCCGAATGTAAGTTGATCCGAGTCGAATGAGTCGAATGCTAGTGGGTCTATTCCAAACCCAGCTGGAGAAGAATCTCTTGAACGTCTATCACTTGTTATACTCATCTTGTCACAATCGGACGGAGCACGAGCTGAACAAGAGCCCTGAGACCCAGCGCGTGAACTGTTGTCTCCATCGTCTTTATAGTGAGAATCATGTTTGGTTCGTTTTCCTGAAGGTTTAATGGCGGTTGACTTGTGTCTGGAGCCACTGGCTGTAGCAGATTTTCGTACTGATGGTCGGGCCCGACGAGAATCCGGAGGAATTGAAGAAGATGATGATAGATCATCTCGACTACAAACAAGTCAGTAGAGCGTTATTGAGATTGTCATGCAATAGGACTGTGTTCAAATACTTCAATTCTTCTCCGGCACGCTTTTTGAGATTGGACATCTTTTTCTCGGCTCGCGGTCTTGGATATAAAATTCTCTAGGTTATGTCAAAAAACAATGAATGTATGACCAGGACAGTTGGAGGAAATGAGAACTTATATTCTTCGCTAATTGTTTGCCTCTCAAGGTAGACACATGAAATCATCGGTAGCTCTGAGAAGGCCGTGTCTGCCTAGAGCATGAAATGCCATTGCCTATCTTGGTAATTCCAGAAAAGGGATACCTCATTAGTAATTAACGGTTTCACACCAAATGAGTGACCTGGTATGGGGATTTAGGCACGGACACGCCTGAATTATTGATTTGAAGAAAGTTGGACCGGGAACCTCTTCCGGAGAGTGGACCGTAGGACGGCGTAGAGAAATTTTACATATCGGTGCTCTTAAAATAGCGAATATGTGAGTTGTAAAGCCAAGAGGCTCATGGTCTGAAGAGCGAGCGGCCTGTTGTTGGGTGCGGACATCAAACGGGATCATGCTCTCATTTGTGTTGCAGCACCAACCGGTCTAAAATCTAAGCAAAATTCACCACAGATTGTTGAAGTATAGATGGATATAAGAGGGAAATGGCTTGACATAGACTCGAAATTTGTACTTTCCGTCCCCGTTCCTTCCCTGTTCACCGCATTCGATGCCACCAGAGAAAATGTTTCGTCTCCATCCTGTAGAATCTTGTCGTGGAGACTTAAATTGCCTAGTTGAGTCTTTCCTGGATGAGACTGTCTCCTTCTGCTGGAACAATTTATTCTTGTAAGTTCTGCTCGATGCCCTCTAGACCTATGGACAAGAAGTCAAGGCAGATGCGGGGTAGCGGGGTAGCTGACTAAGGCTTAGGTACAGTACAGCACACGTGCCCATTCAGGGCCCTAGTTTAGCGTTGAGCTAACGCTCACGTCGCAGGAATTGCACCGCGTCTCTTCGCGACTCGCTGCGTCAATCGCGTCAGTCAAGTTGACTTCTCATCTCAATTTGGCAGATATTCTCGTCACCATGAAAACCCGTAGCCAGTCAAGAAGACCCGTCGTAAACTCACGATGGGTATCGTCTTTACCTCCTGAACTGTGGAACATGGTGGTGGAGCAGGTATGCGCTTCGACTTATTGACCATCATTTTGTTCATAAACTGACACCTTAATCAATAGATCCATGCGGCGGACGATCTCAAATCTTTGACATCACTTGCTCAGACTTGCCATACCTTTCGAGATATAGTATATCCAGTTCTATACGCTCGTCGGATCATATATGTAAATCGAGATGAGGATATGTCTCTTCCTAGAGTCGGTAGAAAGCTACCGCCAACTCTCATATACACCAAAGAATTGGAAATCCAATTGGACCCTGATTCATATGCAACGTCGCCGTCGGTGTCATTAAAAGGTTTTGCGTCTTTTCTCAGAAGGGTGTTAAGGGCGATACCAAATTTGCAAACGTTTCGGTATGCGCTGCACTATTTTGATGTTACATTGGACTTGTCAAATGCCTCTTTAAGTCAGATTAATAATATTTTTCGGTAGTTGGATTGACGACATTTTTGAAATGACACCAAGCCACGAGCACAACCACCAGCGATGTTTGATGTTGACAGAGCAAGGCATCTTCAGCGAGTTAAAGAAGCATTCTGGACTCAAGCACCTATCGCTACATATGTACGAGCACCATTGGGCAGAGAAACTTGATATACTAGAGTTTCGGGTCGATGTAAGCGACTTTCGTAACCTAAGTTCTTTTGAGCTCCATCGCATATATGGAAGAGGTCCACTACTGGCTGACGATATCGCCCAATTTTTGATCGGTTCTCCGAACTTGAAAGTTCTCGCACTTGGACTAGTATCGGATGTGAATGGAGATACTATACCCGAATCTCTTGTGCTCGATTCTTACGAAGATATTTTGGAAGAGTTATGCCATCTGTACAAAGACCACTACAATGGTACCCCGTTAGCTCTTCATACCTTACGTCTCGGCTATGGTGTAGCTCCGCTTAAGGTCGAGGATGGCAGCGACCAAAGATACCTCAACAAGCTTGTCAAAACAAGTGGACTCCATGTTCTGCAAATATTCAACGGCTTAACTATTTCAGATGATGGACCCGATGATGAATCTGATGACTCGGATGGTCCCCAGGACTATCATATGGTTGCGCCTATGAAGGTAAACTTTGAACTTTTCGAAGACTGTGAAGCACTTAGGAGTCTATCCTTAACAAGACTTCATGAGGAGGGACGGCTCTGGCTTAATGACAGACGACGATCGACAATCCAGAAGCTTATCATCGAGGGGCATTCTGGGTTACAACCAATTCTAACTGGGCTATCGGGTAAACTAAGTTTGCCACATCTATCAAAACTCATTGTCTACGAAATCCACGGTGTATGTCCTACGGAGCTTGCAGTCGACCCCCTCACTTGGGATTTTGAAGATGATTATAGGATTTCCAGGTATTCTATCATAAATGCACTTGAGAATAAAGGATCTCAGCTTACCAGCTTGTCATTATCTATTGATCTCAGACTACAATGGGTATTTGCTTCCCTTCTACTTGACTCCTAGTTAACACTGATTATGATAGAGCGAGTTAGCTGCGCGACTTTCCGACCTCAAATCCCTGACTGAAATTCGATTAAACTCTTGTTACTGGGGGAAACAATTATTTCCAGCACCAATTACATCTCTTTGGAAGGAGGTTGACGATCCAAAAGATATTGCTTACAAGTACGCCAAGGAGATAATCAGAAAATGTCGTACCTTGAAATACATAAGAATTGGTGATACGGCTTGGAGTGTGGTCTCAACTAGCAACAAGCGGACACTTCATCAGCTTGACTGCAGCGCAATGAGTAGGATCGAGGCGCATTTACCCGACCGTATTGCTATGGCATCATCTGGTCTACTCCGTGAACCGCGGTCTAATTTAAGCTCTTATCTGAGATGGATTACGAATGATGACTGACCTTAGATGTGGATGGATCATGTCGGTATTGGAGCATGCCAATACATGCACATTCATTGAAGATCGAAGTGATGAATTGCCTACACTGTTTTCCTTTGCTTCCACTTGCTTGTCGTTCTGATGTTCTGGCCGCCGAACTATACGCACCTGTTTACTCGAATTCTCCAAACTTACATATTACGTCAATGTCCTCTCGAGTCGGGAGAATCGCATAACCCAGCAACCAACGACACTGGAACCAGCTCAATAGCTCATTTGCATCAAGGCTTTTTAGTTTTTTCTACACGAATCTCCCAACATATGCAGCAGTGTCAATCCTTGGTCCCAAAGAAACAAGCGAATATCTCATCCTACATGGACATGGTATCGACAGCGTTCGCATTTCTCAGGGCTTCAAACTAAAACATATTGGTACGTACCCGCTAATCGCTCTCCCTTTTATGGTATTCTGGTCAAATCCTACGTCTTGAAATGGTTTATTAACAGCTTCAACAGATCAAGCAGAAGTATCGAAATGACACACCAAGCCGATCAACTTACTGCGAGTCAAACATGATGAGATAACGCAAATTGGGGGGTGGGCTAGAGAAGGACATGAACCAGCACAGTAGTACCAGACTTGCTCTTTCTGGAGGAACTACCTTGATAAATTTAATTCAGATTCCGCTCTCTTGCCTGTGTAGTATGTGCAAATCATAGTATCTCTGCTTCATCTTGCATTACCTCCCATCTGCCATCTCCCAGCTTCAAACCTTACCCCTCCCTGTCTTCCTTCCCCTTCCATCTTGCTTCTCTTCACTTCATCTATCTGTTCCTAAACTTATTACCCCAAGACTCGTGAGATACTCTCATCTTCCCTAGTTCTCTGCACCTCACTCCCCACGTGCCCATCATTCTGATTTCCCTCTATATTCATCTCACTCGGCATCGCTCTTCCACTCCACTCCACTCCCTCCCTTCACTCCTTCAACTTTCCCACCTCCGATTTCTCCCTCCCTCTCCAAACACCTATTTAATCCTACCTTTACACCAGCCACCTTCCCCTTTACACGCTTTCTCTCCCCCAGTTCCATCCTATCCCCCGCCTTCCATCCAGCATAATCTCCCTTTCTATCCTCCTACATTCCCCCTCCCACCTCTCTTCTTACCATCCTCTTCCCACGATCCCATCCCATACCCTAGCCAAACAATCGACCTAAAAGAGAAGAAAATAACCTTTCCCCCAGATGAGATAACCCTTCCCCTTCCCCTCTTCTCCCCTCCTCGTCCACCATACCGCTCTTCCTCTATATACAGATATATATTTCAGAATAAACACCACCAGGTTATATAACCCATCGTAAATAGACATAACCCACCTCGAAGAAATTAGATTATTTTATTCTATACTATCCACCCATCCACCGCACATAGTATAAGTACATATACAGTCCAACCCCTCATCTCACCTCCCCTTACCTCATCTCCCCTTACACCCTCTCAGCTCTTCCCAGCCCAAACGGCCATCCACACAGCACCCCACACCCAAATTCCACCATCCTAATCCCATCATCCCGTTCATCGAATCCAATCTAATCCCGGCAGGAGATTCCCACAACCCATCTAAGCATTAAACACCCCAAACTGCTCAAACAACTCAAACCACTCAAACCCCACACAGACACTAACCCCACACAAGACTCAAATCCCGCTTTGAAAGCCTACCCATACTATTTTCATATGCCGGCATGCAAGCAGGCAGGCAGTTAGATTATATTTATTGAATTCTTAATTCCTACTTCTGCATCCATCCCCATGGCTTTCCCCTTCCCTCTAACTATATACCTTTCCAGCAAAGTCTAAAAGCCAGCTGAGCCAACCAATCAGCTTATCCGCCAGAACACAAAGCAATATTCTCTCTTATCCCAATATCCCTCTATCCCATCCCCCATTTCCAAGTCCATTCCTCTATCATTCACCGAAGCAAAAGGAGAAGCAAACCAAGAACTTTTTCTCTATCTGTAGCCCAAGCCCAAGCCAATTCTACACCAATTTGCCCATCCCCATCCCCACCGCCATCCCCCCAAGCCCAAGTCCAAGTTTCGAATTTCAAATCCAAACCCTCCAACCATCTCCACTGGATATCTTCCTTCCTTGACAAGCACACCACGAAACAACAAATGAAAAACGCCAACCAATATCCGAACCCAGCCATATCCCTAACCCAACCCTTGCGATCCGACTGCTAAGCACCAGCGAAAATAAAATCAAAAGCCAGAGCCGAGCGATATCAAAGTCTATAATAGCAAAGCAGCAAAAAAAAATGACAAAAGAGCCAATAACAACCAGCACTTGGTGTGCAACTGGCTTTCGATCCGATAAGGGGGTGTAACAAGAAGCGAAAGAACTCAGTCGAACCCAGTCCCACCCCACCGCATGCATCCGATCCTAAGCGACGAAAGGACGTGGAGTGGGGGTAGACGAACGACCATGGGGGAATAAGTATCGAAGTCGATGGCGCCAGCAAAACGTCGATGTAGACAAACGAAAAAAAAAAGGGAAGAAAAAGGGATCAAAGTTCACCATGCACGCTGACGTGTAACGGGCGGGAGAAAGTGTAAAAATTTGCGACGGGAAATCCATGTTGAAAGTTCATGCGGACCATCTATCACGGTGTGGGGGTAGCGTATATGCAATCTGCGGGGTATTTTCATGCAGTTGACCGGAAAAGCGGAGCTTGGTGTGAAAACGTGACTGATTTTTTATTGCCGATGCGACTGGCGATCATGGCTGTGATGAGTATGGTCGCCGTGCTGTTGAGAAGAGAGGGGCTGGTTTTGATTGATCGCTCTGTAAATCTTCTGTTTAGACTCGTGCGGCGGGAGAGCTTTGCCCTTCTCGTCTTCGTCGCTCTTCCTCGGCGCGGATCATCCTTTCGACTGCTTCTTGTTCCCGGGCTCCATCGCCAATGAAGCTATTTCGGTTTCCTCGTTGGCCAGCAATGAGATAACCTGCGCTTTCTTCTAGTTCGAATGGTGTGATCGGCCCAGGACTACCCAGAGGAAGTAATCTGGGGCTGATTGGCTTCGTGCCTGATGCTGATGGTACCCCAGGGGAGGAATTTGCTGATGCTAGACGTGCCTGCTCAATCATATCTCTTTGATACTTTTGTAGTTTGCGCTTAATGTCTGAAGTGCGTCTCTGATGGTGTGGGTTCGTAGGCTTTTGGCGTTGGCTCTTAGAAGGTAGGTGTAGGCTAGTATTTAGCACCGCAGCTGGACTTGGAGATGTAGGTGATGGCTTGTAGTTTGATGGGTAGTATTTCCCCTTGGGAATAATTATAGTTTCTGGCATCGCAAATGGCGAGCTGATGATGGAAGCTGGTCCACGGACACTGGTATCAGAGGAGGGTGAATCGATGGGTGAGAATGGAGAAGCCATTGTGACGGTTTGTTCGACGGGTATCTTTTGAGAAAGTATTTTGCTCGAAGGGATGAGCGGGTTATTAATGATCTGTAGGTTATCTTCGTGATCCGGGAAGTAGCCTCTAAAAGGTATTTCGTCAGAATATCAATGCACGAAAAAGGTTCCATGCATGGCCCCTGGCTATCCATCGACGAGATAGAGAGAGTTTATGCTTACCCTCGTAATTCTCCACGACCAGTCAATGGTGTGTATGCCCGACCTCTTGCAGGTTTATCTATCGTGATCGCAATTGGAGCACTTTTCTTTCTGCTTGGTGTATCGAACGAAAGAGTAGGTGTAGATGTACCGGAACTATCATCTATATACCCCAGTTACGAGTCAGCATCGGGTCTAGTTTGGCTGCGTATGTGGCGGCGGGGTAAGCTCGTGGGTAGGCGGCAAAGGCTTGCATAAAGCGTAACATACCAGTCGTATCACCACATGGAGAAGTGACGCTAGAACTTCTACTGGAACTTCTGTTGTACCTAATGTTTTCCTTGCCTTTGGGATTTATCGCGAGCGCTTTTAATGTTGCGGTCAGAGGGTCTTCGTCGGAGGACGTAGCAGAGGCACGAGTATTTGAGTGTCGCCTGTGCGGAGAAGTAGTAGCGGTCCCGTTTGTACGGTGGTAGGGCGAGGTCTTGTAGGAACGATGGCTGGCCATTTTAGTGTTGCTCTTGTCGACGTACTTTGAGTAGTGAAGAGGATGGACAAGTGGCCGGCGGGTAATGAGCTAAGGTTCAATAAATCATTCATACAAAAATGTTTCGCAAAAGGTGAGAAGCCGGGGCGCTGCAAGTTTACCCCAGTGCGGACACTTTTGAGACCCAAGACTCAAGTCAAGACCCAAAACCCACACCCACTTGGCTGCGCGCCACTTCAGCACAACCAGGTCTTTGCCGAGTGACGCTGTTGCTAGGTGAGTTCAGGTAAAGGCCGCGTATGGTTCGGAAAGAATGGCAATCGTTTCGCACAAGATCAGGTCGTCTGTTTTGGTGTATGAAGTATGGATGCGGAGAAGTGTCTGATATAAGGAACGAATCGTGTTGCTTGTTTGATGGCTGTCTAAATGTGCTTCGTACGTCGTTCGTACTGCTCCGCGGCGAAGGTTGTCAAGTGATAAGGCAGATGATAGTGTGTTTCTGGGGATTCCTGGGATTTCGGGGGTTCTTGGGGACTTTCGGATCTCTCTGGGGTTCAGATTCCGTAAGTCGAGTCTGCATGTCTCTCTTGAAATGGTGTAGCGTACATACCTAAAGCTCGTACTTCGCACAGTACTCTGTATTCTCTTTGCCCTCTCCTGTTCTGTATGAAGGGTTTAGCTTTCTACGTTGGGCTGGTGGCTGGTTATAGCTTCTGCCTGTACCTTGTGCGTGCACACGGTTAAGGTTCCGCGGGCCCAGCGTCAGAGCCCACTCCCACTCCCACTCTCACTCCCACTGTCACTGTCAGCACGCAGCTCGCAGCTCCCAATCAAAGAATGTTGTGCAGTGCAGTCCCCTCCAATTATCTAATCAGTTGCGATCGGATGTAGTGCCGACGTATGTGCTGATTGGCCTCGTGCTATCTCAGTGCGATGCTTCCGTGTTTCTCATTCGCTTGGCTCTTGGAGGCTTTGATGAGGATGAATAGTTTAGGGAAACAGAAACATGTGTGAGTCAAGATCCGATACGGTATGATGAGATCGGATCAGATCATCGTCGATAATTAACCATTCATGAATCATTAACAAGTCCCTTTCGACGCTCAGCTCCACATAATCGATGGAAATGGAAGGCAGAGAAAAGAGAAATGTAATATCGCCGAAGCCTTATGGAGCGCTGTGACCTTGCACTTTTATCGTCCTCCTTCCTTCCTTTCTTTTTCGCTGCTACAGAGTACACGATATATGGAGTCCCGGTAAAGTGGAAGTGGAGCCGTGCAACGCAAAAAAAAGTGAGGTGGTGGATGATGTCAGTGCACATACAAGTAAGTACAAGTCAAATGTCACCGCTCCTGAGGTCTGAGTAAGGTAAAGGGAGGGAGTTAGGTTAGGGGGGCGATGTCGAAGGTGTGTGTCCCTATGCAACCGGCTATACTAAAACTTCAGTCTACCCATCTCACGACACGCAGGTTCAACGACAAGGTCCTCCGTCGCTGCAACCTCCTGGCTAACTCTGCTGGGTAAATATGCGTGCAAGGTTGACTATCCACACCCCATCGACTCCCGTCAATTCCTGCCGTCCCTCAATTCTCCAACTCTACGCGGTCGCATGAATAATACTCACTATCTACGTTCCCGCTATTGAACGCTCGCTGTAGGTAAATAACACGGATCCTTTTCAGGGATAGCTTCAACCGCTCTCACTGACCCAGTCCGACAATCATCCTCCGACCCAAGAAGCGCACCGACCGACGCGGCTGTGTCGTTTGTCTGCTGGGTTAGTCCCCAGGGAAGAAAGCCAACACAAAATAGAATCATTGAGGTCATTCAGTGGGTTCGCCGAGGGAAAATTGGCTTTTCCCCTCCCACAGCTTCGTTCTATTTCGGTAGACTTTTGGCCTTGCACGACCGGCTCTCCGTCTACTCATGAATATGGAAAGATATCTCGGCTGTGCAAAGTGTCTCCAACGTTGCTGTCAGGTCGCAAAAAGCCCCAGCTCTGCCATTTGGTACCGTTGCATGCTCATCTCGCGCTACAGTACACTTCCTGGACGTCTCGGGTAAGGCAATGCTCCACAATATCCTTCTTTTCGATGACGATTTTTTCCTTATCTGTGTGCTCCAACCCGAGCGGTGCAACCGCCACCTTCACCTTCACGCAGCATAATAAAGGGCTCCTGTCTTATTCGTTTGCTTTTTGCACGCTCAACCAATCTCTTTCTGCTTTCGTGGTGTATGCTTCAAGATCATCGCGTTCTTATCTCGGCCCGCGACGCATAGTTTGTTGATCGGCGTGTTTGGGCTCTCTTTAGGCGCGCTGTTTCGACCAATGTCTGACCCCCCAATGTCTGACCCCAAGGTATGCTTCTTCGTGTAATTTCTGGAAAGGCTGCAGTAGATCTTTGTGGCCGATCCATTCATTGCAGCCTTGTCAATGAAAACGATAGTGATAATAGATGGGTAGTCTGCATATGTTGCTTATGTCTCAGAGTAGCTGCATTTGGATACTTCACAAGGAAAACCTCCTACCACGTCACCGGAAACTTCAAACCGTTCAAAAGGCCAGCGTATGCATCCTCCTACCCTTGGTGGGGAATTTAACGATTTGTTTTTCCTCCCCCCTCTTTACAAACTTCTGGTTAAGTATCCTGCAGCTCTAAGCACTACAGGAGCTGTTTCCGTGTTTCTCAACCATTGGATATAATCACGAGCACTTCATGGGCTGATGGCGAAGTGCTAAGGTTGGTGCCCTAAGGCTCTACCAAAATACCGGTGACGATAGCTACATTACTCATGGTCGGCGCTCACTAACCGTTGTTACTAGAAATGCTTGCTAGACGGTGACGATGAGATAGTTCGCGGGTATTCTTTCACCGAAAATCAGTTTGTCGAGGCGAGTTTCCCTATACTCCACACGAGATGGAGAATTGTTTCACCCAACGTTTGCGGGGGCGGGCAGATCCTTTCTATTCGAGCAAGATGGGCTATGATAGCTCTTCCTATTGCCTATCTATGTGATAGCGGCATCAATTAGCATCTCTACGTGTCGACCAGCAGAATTACTGTCACATATGGTGGGAACGAAGCACGCTTTGCATGCTTCTTTTCACACCACTGCTTCCCGATACGTTTTTATCTATGAGATGTGCGTCCTCGTACCTACTTTTGATCACATTCTACCAGGTACGCCTATCACATGTATGAATGAGCGCGGGATGAATGAATGAGCGCTCGAATGCCGCATAAGCGAGTGCTTGGGCAATTCAAGCTGGCACGACTGGTTAGGAAACATCCAATGTAGTGAAGTAGCTGATTATCAACAAAGGTTGAGTCCAGAAAGATCAAGGTGTGTTGAGAACAAACATCTAGGTAGTTATGCATCGACATTAAGGATTTCGAAGAGGAGGCTCGCTTCACTCTTTTCGAATTCGGTTTATGATGTTGAACGTCGAGAACGACGTACTTTACTATAGACTTGTACTCTGCGCAACTCTTCGTCGAAAACGAAGGAAGGAAGGCGTCGCATCCCCCTGAGAACACGGTGGGCAATAGGTAATTCGTTCACAATCACACAATGTAGGTAAGTTTGCTCAGCGATATGACATTAACTGAGAGTAAATACCTTCAGAATTACAAAACCTTCTGATATCAAATAAATGTAGAGGACCACGATGATTACCCATCGATCATTCCTGAATCTCTCGTTAACGTTGTAATAACCTAGAGAAAATGTTTCGTGCTTTTAACTTTTCATTCCCACCCACCGTATCACTGCATCTAGAGACCAGACGACCAAATCAGTAGTACCGGGTGTGCCCGCGCTCATTCAACCAATCATATCCTCCGCATCCCATTCAACACCAACAACACAAAACCCTCCATCCCACTTTTCTATGGCTAACCAACATTTCCTTTCGTCATCGGCCACACCCTTCAAACCCAGTTTCGACCCTGACTTTATCCAACAAATCCATTGGATCACAATGTGGCTGTCACATTTTTGTCGAGATTGCAGTTGGATAGGTAGGTCGTCTGTGGTCTCTGCCTTGAAAATATTGATCTGGAGACCGAAAATAGAGAGGTCCTTTCTGGAAAAGGTGAGCTTGTGCTTGAATATAAGTGAATCGTGACTACCTCGACTTTTCTTTTTCCGTTCACAGTTTTCTTGGTTTGATTCATATTCTCTGAATCAAGCGTATGATTTACGAATTACGCGCGCCGATAAGGTTCCACTCAATGTAGTACGAGAAGACGATAGAGGCAAGGAAAGGAAGTGTTTAGTGCTGGGATAATTCAATTTCGAGACGAGATACAGAAACGCGCAACGATACGATACGATACGATACATCGAGCAAGAATACACCAACGACAAACCATACTGCGAGCGCGCACCACCAGCGACGCGCACTCCACGAACCAACACGCGAATACAAGAACAGGGGAGAAGGAAACAAAATCCCCAGCAACCATGGAACTGCTCGGTTTTGGCATCGGGCGCATCACGCACACGGCGTGGAGATTCTTTCAGTTCGTCCTGGCCATCACGGTTTGTGGTTTGTATGGTACGGATCTGAATAAAGCGAATCGCGAACATAAATACAGTGATGGGAAATGGGTGAGTTATTCCTCCTCTCCCTTACCGCCCTCCTCCCATCCCAAACCACCCACTAACCCCCCTCCCAGATCTACGCCGTCGTAACCGGCTCCCTCTCCGCCGTCACCTCTCTGCTCCACCTCATCCCGCTCTTCAACCTCATTCCCATGCTCTTCCTCTGGGACACGGTTCTCTTCATCCTGTGGATCGCAGTCTTTGGGACGTTTGGGAAACTGTATATCGGCGAGAATCCCGAGGGGGATTCGGGCGTGCAGAGGATGGTCAATTCGGTGTGGGTGGATTTGGTGAATGCGTTGTTGTGGTTGGGCAGTGCGGTGGGCATGGTGTGGTTTTGGAGTCGGGAGAAGAGGACGCGTTGGACGGGGAGGGCGATGGGGAGGAGTGGGAG
>LLKJ01000545.1:0-23027 GCA_002242865.1 Clarireedia sp. CPB17
CTCCATCACCAACCCCTCCACCACCCCCTCCAGCACAAAAAACCAAGCAAAACTCCCACCTACCGTCAAAACCCGTACTCTCCTTAATCCCCATCCACAGCGTCGCATCCCCCGTAAAACACCCCGCATAATCCTGATGTCTATCCCTCGTATCGCTGATCTCGTAGAACTTCTCAAAGAACTCCTTGATGCCGCTTTCCGGGTTGATTGCCTGCGGGTAGACGGAGCTGTAGCTGTGGGGTTGAGACATTTTGTTTTAGATAGATAGAGAAATAGGGTAAGGGTGAAGATGAAAGTAGATGGAAGATGGGAAAGATGGATGGAGAAAGTGATGAGGGGTCGTTGTCGGTACTTCGGATGCGGAAGTCGGGTGGTATGGGGAGCGAATAGAATGTACTTTTGTATGCTGCTTGATGGAGCTACGGAGTGAAGCGCAGGAGATGGTGTGTTATGTCATATCATGATGTGGGGTTGGTTGTTAGTAAATGCGAGCCATGGTGATCGACAGAGCTACGAGTACTCCATATGGAATATCTGCCTTGTGAGCTCTTAGTTACACTATTGCCCTCGATACGGGGTACGACTGGAATGCAATTAGGCTATCTACATCGTGTTGGATTTAGGTCACTTCACTTCGATCAATCTTCGCAACAACTTGTGCTGGGATTCTAGAAAAAAATCAAATGAAATGGACAATGAAACCAGATAGTTGATAAACACGAGAAATATTGATAGCATTGTTTCTTATGTGCTTCTCGTATGCTGTAGTTTTGTGCGCTGGTTGATAGTTGCAGCGATATAATTATGAGATGAAAGTACCCCGAACTCAACCACTCACACCACCCCTTCCACTTCCAAAAATTTCATCAACCCTACCTTCTCTATCCCACACATAAACTCCATCCGGAGCGCCCTTTTCCGCAAAGTACACAATCCGGTGTTCGGGAATCCACTCTTCGTCCGTGGTGTCTCGTGCCCAGTTACCGGCATTCTTCCGTTTTAGTCCTTCGCTATGCCGGTCGATATAACCGATTACGTAGCGCTCGATGTCGTACTGAGGGTCGTGGCGAAGACGAGAAAGTATGTCTTTTGCTGGGCGAAGGGAAGTGTTTGTAATTTGAGTGGAGGTGGAAAGGGTTGTGGACGGGTGAATAGGACGACGGGGAGTGGGAACGGCGGAGGTTGAGTTGGCTTCGGGCTGAGATTGAGGAAAAGGTGGCTCGACGTCGGGGAGATTCCAGGTTTTGGTGCATGGACGAAGGTGCTCAAGATGAGGGTGGGATTCGGCCGTGGAGTAGAGGTGAATGAACACGTAGGATTGGCTGTACTTGGTGCTGGCTTTTTGAAGGTCTGATTCAAAGGTCTTGATCGTACTGGTAATGGAGCTATATGTGCTGGATGAGAATGGTGTAGTGTTAGGTGGAGCAGAGGAATAAGAGGGCGATAGGCCAATGAGATAGCATCCTTCATAAACAGATTCGGTGTCAGATGCACTGGCAGAGACAAATTGTTGAGGCCAGACGTGAATCCCGGGCGAGGGATTGGTAATTACGAGTAAAGCTAGACAGTGTTAGTACTGACAATTGGGCAACTTTTGGTTCTAGCGATGCTGTAGACTTCACATTGCAGGCAGCATACCTTTTCTGAGATCAGCTAACCTCGACTTCACCACGGCTAGCCATTCATGACACTCATTGAAGGATGTCCCTGAGTACAGAAACTTGATTTCGATGACATGACTTGACTCAATCCTTCTCACGAGGGGCTGATGCTCCATCTCCATTAGGAGAGCCTGCCAATAAGACGCATTTCCGTCTTTGGGCGCATTGGCAATCTTCAGAGCTACACGCTGCAGCTTGTGGCTGATGATTTCCTTTGAATGTTCATCTACTTGCGGGACGCTGCGAAACCAAATCGTTAGTTCTGGAAACTCGGAACAACGGAACAAGGTTACATACTTGCTCAATAAAGCCTCCGAATTCGGGTTCTCGGCATGATAGACGAAGAATCGACTGATACATGCACCGAGCCTGTAGCCTTCACATTCACTTGATGTGGCACTGCGAAGAAGCTCTACAATTGTCAACGGAGTGAGTCCGCCGGCCGGGAAACTTCCGTACAATCCCTGTACGACTGTCCATGCCCGGATGTAGTGATATGCTAGTCGTAGGGCTGGATTACTGTCGACTGTAAAATCGTCAGATGAATGCTTCTGAATGACGAGGCCAAGTGAAGCCAAGACGACAAGGTGTTCACATACACTGGGAAGCTATTGTGCTCACATGCTGAAGCCTTTTGATTTGATTCAACACCCATTTATCGTCACAGTTCTCAGAACTGGCTTCAAATATGGAATCGTGGCTATTCAGTTGATTAGCAAAGATACAAGCTTTTTCTCTAGAGGCTATGCTCGGGTCGTTGGAATCCAAGGTCAGATTATGTGGAGGCCTGGGTGGGAACGCACTTTCTAAGCAACTTCTCACAGGCACTATACGTGACCTCGAAAAGACAAGATCTGATTATCAGAGTGAATTTTGGGTGATTAGTAGTCCGTACTGAACGTACGGAAATAGGGATTGTTGCTTGAGCGCTAAGGATTGATTCCCAAAATACGTTGACGAAAAGCCTCGATGAGATAGTACCAAAGACGACACATTCCAACGGTTCGTTCGTAGCGGTGAGTTTCAAAGCATGAGTTCCAGTGGCAAACACCACAAGCTTTGGAAGAGCGCCTATGCGTGCAAGACGAGCGCTTGGTATTTCATCGTCGTCTTGGCTGTTAGGACTTGTGTTGTCTGAGTCCTCATCATTGGAAGATTGCGCCGCAAGTTTCTTTAGTGTTTGAAAGGATGTTTGGACTTCATTCCAGTATTCTGGTGGCGGTACTTGGAAATGATCTTCGAGATGTCGTTGCAGGACCAACTCGTCTTGACCCACGGTACCCGCCATGAGAGGTGCTTGGCTTGAATCAGGGGTGTGCGATAGTTGGAAGAAACACGGATGGAAATGAATTACTCGGGGATAATGAAGATGCTAGAATGCCAAAAGTGCTTGGGAATGAAACAGGAAGAGATTGGATTGACCAGCTGTGGTGCTTGCTGTGCTTGACACAGAAATGTACTTTATATGTATTAACCAGAGAAACTTGATATCTACTCAACCGTCGAAACATCTACTTCCAATGACCCACGCAGTGCGAAGCATCGATATGCGACAGTAAAGAGTCACTATTAGGAGTGTCGTTGTAAAAACGCCTTCAAAATGATCCTTCGAACGGCAGTGACTCATTCAGCGGCCAACGCATGAGTCACCACTAGACGCTCGACTAAACGCTCGATACATTGATTGATTGAGTGCAATTGGTGAAGGACAACTTCCTCAAGAGTTGGCACAATGGAGAACAGGAGTTTGGAAGTTCGGCAACATGGCACGCACTAACAAACATTGGCAAGAGTGGAAATTCTTGGAGAGCGGAGGAACACAAAATGACGGTGGTGGGCCAAGCTCTGAGCATGTTTAACGGCAAATTATGCCGATACATAAATTACATAAAAGTCGCCTTCCAATTCCAAGGTTAAATTGATAGAAATGCATAAAGCGTGGATAAACATAATCTTACATAAATCATAATTAATGCCTTAAATGAAATCCACCCCGCGAGGTAAAAGTAGCTCCCGTGAGCAGGTGAACCCAAAACCCCGCATGCATAGCACTGCATAAGGAGAAAGTCAATATACAAGTACAAAGTACTTGCGCTATCTTACCAGCCGTACAAGTACAATCCAGTATCCTGAATCCTGGATCAGCGTGAACTCAGAATATACATCTTGCATATACATCTTGCTTTAGCAGTCTACCAATTCATGATGATGCATAGAGACACCCAGCAGCTGTGCCTTCTCTCCAATACAATGAGTGGTATTTACTTTCCCAAGGCAGGAACTCAAAACGCTGGAGGCTGGAGCAGACTTTGTTTGACACAAATGCCGATGAGTGACATGAAAAGACAAATGTATTTTTGGACTTTCCCCGTGGGCCTTCCCCGTGGGCCTTCCCCGTAAAACCATCCCTTATCCCTTACCCATCATGCTCTTAGTGGAGGAAACTTCCCAAGTGTGATTAATGGTGTGATTCTACGTAGAATCTGGTCATGGCGGGGTGAAGGCTACACCAAACCTCCCCCAGACCCCAAGCCCTCTTCGCTTTCTCCTTTTCCTTCTTCTTCTCCTTCTCTTTCCACAAAAAATCTACGGTACTTACCCTCATCCCAACTCCTCCTCGTATCATGTCATTCTAATCTCTGTCGTCTGACGTGAAACTTTAAATGAAAGAGATAAAAGAGGAAGCACAGCCATATAGCCAAGAAGCCAAGACGACGCGTGAGGCCAAGTAAGCCAAGTAACTCCGTTCTTGGCCTCGGGGCGCAATCTCTTGGGTAAAAGGAAGGGCGAGGGATGCTCGAAAAACGGGTGCAAAGGCAAGAAAATGTGCTCAGTGCTCAGTGCTCAGTGCTCAGCTGGGAATAAGACACACACCTCGCCTGCAGGCACAATGACCAGCTTGATTCCTCCTAACACAAGCCAAGAGCACTAAGCCAATCAGGAAGGCGGGCTATGTTTGAGCCGAACGGAATGCCAAGAGGCTACGAGTGGAAGCTAGTCTGGAAGAAGATGCCAAGACCAAGTGCCAAGACGTGGTCCCGCCGAGATTTCAAATGAATCGATTACAAGAAGAAGCCAACTTCCTCCCTCGCGTGGTTGACAATCTTAAACAGAAATAGGTCGCCAAAACCCTTAAACTCCCTCTTTCCAGTTCTCCAGCGCTGTCAAAACCGATTGCGACAATTATCTGGATTTCTATCAAACGAGATTCAGCCTTAAGAAAGGATCTCAGACTACGCAACTGCACCTTTCCCTTCATCGTTAGTCCATCAGGACACCAATAACCGAGCAACGCTCATTGGCCGATTGACGCTCCTCTTCATACCCTGTCACAATCACGACCCTTCACAATGTCGGCACAAGATCAGACTCAGCAGCAACAGCCTGCTCAAGCTCAATCCACAAGCACAACTACCTCTACTGGTACAAACACAACAAGTTCTGCGACCTCGACGGAAACTTCAGCACAACAAACTGTCGTCGCCGACGATAGTCTGCTATGTCAATGGGAGAAATGTTCGGAAAGATGTCCTACCCCAGAGTCTCTGTTTGTAAGTTCAGCTTCGTCTTCGCATGCAACGAGAAGACCCAATCCACTACGATATTACATTGTTACTGACTAGCGTTTCCTTCTCAGGACCATATCTGCGAGAAACATGTTGGAAGAAAGAGCACAAACAACTTGAACCTCACTTGCGGGTGGAACTCATGCCGTACCACTACCGTCAAGCGCGATCACATCACATCCCACATTCGGGTCCACGTTCCACTCAAACCGCACAAATGTGACTTCTGCGGTAAAGCTTTCAAACGTCCTCAGGATTTGAAGAAGCACGTCAAGGTATGCATATTTCTCAACTCAAGCATTTGAATATATCTAACATTATCACAGACACACGCCGACGACTCTGTGCTGCTGAGATCTCCAGAACAAGCTGGTGGTCCCAATGGAGGATATCGACAAGCTGGAGGCAAAGGTACGTAAGGGCTCACGCTGCCGTGTTACATTTTTCGTCTCTGACCCTTTTGGAATAGTGATTGCTGACTTGCAAAATCTCGCAGCTAATGGCAATGGCTATTATGACCATGGCGCTCAAATGCACCCAGGCTCCGCAGCTTATGGAGCCTCCCATCACAGTGCACACAACGGATACTATGCACCTGCGCCTCCACAATCATCTGCATACGGAGGATCTGTCTATTATCCTATGAGCCACGGAAACACACTCAGCCAAAGCGCGGTATATGATGAGAGAAAGCGTGGCTATGATGCCGCATTGAATGATTTCTTTGGAGATGCAAAGCGTCGTCAAATCGACCCTACATCTTATGCTCAGGTTGGACAACGATTGATGGCCCTACAAGGCATCCCTATTCACGGAGGAGGAATCTCTGACTACATTCATGCAGGCCCCCAATTAGTCTCAGTCGACGGACACGGAGGACACGGTGGACATGGCCACGGAGGTCACCTACCGCAACACCATTACTCTCTTCCGCTACCTAATTTGAGAACCAAGAATGATCTCATGAACATCGACACCTTCTTGGAACAAATGCAATCAACAGTCTACGAGAGCTCCAATGCTGCCGCTGCTGCAGGCATTCATCAACCTGGAAATCACTACACTCACCAAGGCATCAACTTCCGTCAAAGTCATTCTCCACCGCAAACCTCAATCCACAGCATCGGTTCCATGGCTCCTCACGTCTCATCGTCTTACGTTTCCGCTCCAATGACCTCAACTCACTCTTCTCACTCCGTTTCATCTGGTACGCCAGCCTTGACCCCTTCATCAAGCTCGGTATCATACTCCTCTGGCAACTCTCCGATGTCATCGAGCGGAATGTCACCTATTTCCCGTCACAGCTCCACAACCTCTGCTGCAGCATATCCCAACTTGCCAGCAGTATCTCTCGGCTACTCATCACATCACTCCACCACGGCTCCAACATCCACCCTTGGTACCAACTTCGACAGCGATCTTCGTCGCCGTTACTCCGGAGGTGTACTTCAGCGTAGTGCTGTTGCTCCCCGCGTTGAAGTCAGTGATGCTTCCATCGGCTCACCAACACCATCACCAAAAGAGGGAACCCCGCGCCCCGACAGCATTGTCAAAACTGAGGTATCAAATAACATTGACCCAGCTCTCTCTGGTGTCAATTCGCCTGGTGCACAATCTGCCGATAGCGGTGAAAGCGCCAAGGACAGAGCCGAAGAGGCGTGGATTGAGAATATTCGTGTCATTGAAGCTCTGAGACATTACATTGGTGACCGTCTCAAGAACAAGCAATACGAAGACGATGAAGAAGATGTTGCTATGACGGGTACTGAGACCAAGACGCCAGCAAAGGCCGAGGAGAAGAGTTCTGATAACTTGTACCCCGTTCTAAGGACGGAGGATGATGATGATGATGAGTAGAGTGTTGTTTCGTGGGCAGCGTGGCTTCTGTAACCCCCTTTATTTTGCTTTTCGTGTAATGATTATACCTATGATTTGACGGGAATGCTGTGGTTTCTGTCTGGAGTTACTTACTTGGTGCTTCTATTCTTGGAGCTGGATTGGCTTGATTTTACTTTACCCCTTGAGTTCATAAAGGGACTGACTGGTTTTACAAAATAAAATTTCTATGATACCGTATTCTATACTTTAGAAGCAGTTCCTAAGGTGTGATGTGGTGTGATGATCAAGTACTTGAAGTCTGTTCTGTTGCTCCTTGTCTTCGGTAAGTTTCGCCCCAACCGGTACCGTCGACGGTTACTTTATATTATAATCGAGCACATATATGAATTGATGAATATACATAAATGAAATTTTTTTTAGAAGAGAAACAAACAAATAGGTTCAGACAACCAAGTAATGATAACGATACAACTGACTGTATTACTTCCGAATCACATATTCTATTCATTCATTCGTTTATTTCCCCTTCCAATTCCAATTCACTCAAGAGCATACATAGCTTTCCCCATCCACACTGCGTAGCTAGCCATTTACCTGCACAGCTACCAAATAAAGCAAGATTGATTATATACATACATAAATACATTCGTACAAAATCCCCAAAGCAAAGGCGGATTAGGACTAGAACTTGTCAGATACACTCCACTCCGCTTGACTCCATTCCATATCATATCACACACAGAACAGCACACATGCTAATCTAGCTCATCTCATCTCATCTCACAAAGATAAAGCGCTTGCGTCTCGCTGTACCTCGCTCTCTTTATTATCCGCGTGTTTTCCCTAGCGAACTTTTACTCTTTTGCTATTCTCTTTTCTTTCTTCCCTACCTGGATCCGCCATCCACACATGTATTTTTTCGTCTTCTCCTATTTTCCCATTCGTTTTTCTTCACTCAAACTCATTCACTCAGGAAACCTAGAGATCATTTCTGTCGTCTCGTTGATTTTTTGCTTCTATCCCACCTAACTGACTGACCAACATGCACAGAAAATCATCTTCTTAGTTTGCGTGTGCATGTCCATTCGCATGACCGTTTGTCTTGCCGTTGCCATTAACGGCCTCATCCACGTTCACCACACTTCCGTTCTCATTGAACTGTCTCTCCACACCCTTCAGCGCATCCTTTGCCGCCTTCTCCGCCGCCACACCATTCACTCTCGGCTTCTTCTGTCCGATAGTGCGGGTGATGTAGGACTTGACGAAGAATCGAACGAAAAGGAAAGTCAAGGGGGTGAGATAAACCACGTTGAGCCAGATGGCGAAGGTTTGTCCGCTGGTGTCAATACAGGGGATGGTGCGGTACTCGGTGGTGTATTGTGGGATTTGAGAAGCTTTGTTGCTGCTGGCGATTGGGGTGTGCTGGGCGGTGGGAACAGGACTGGCTACATTTTCGGCAAGTCCCTCTTCGCCAATAGCGCGTAATAGATACTTCTTGACGAGGTTAGAGATACCAGATGAAGTAGCGACTGCGGCAACAGAGGTAACTGCTGAAGATGCAACAGAGGCGGCAGAGGAGACAGTTTCTGGAATCGAGGGAACTTGGATGGCGACAGTGTAGGAGACGAACGAGTGAATCGTGGCGTAGGAGGCACCGACTAAGAATTGGATAATTTGCATTGTTGTGAGACTTCGTTTGAGGGCCTGGGGAATAGGGATATTGAACGCGGTAAGGGTGTAATATGTGTACTGGACAATGTTAGGAATGGCGCAAACATATCACGGAGAGATTCTCTTACCATCAGTGCGTGAATACCAGAGTTTACAAAGACGAACATCCAAATTGGAGGAGACATGTAGCGCATACCAGACCACATACACATCATTGCACCGGCGTGATGATATGTCTGTAGTGTCGAGCTTCGCTTCCCCTTTGCCAAGATGATTGCCGTATCGAGAACTTCATAGAATTTGCTGAGATAGAAGATCCAGCCATAAAACGCAAGTCCTTCATTCCACAGTCTTCCCAAGTCGGTCGAGTCTGGAGTTCCCGCGCTTGTCAACTTAAACTGCGTAGGCAATTCAGCAACCCATTTCGATGTTGATGCGTTGTAGGACATGGCATTGTCCAATCCAGAAACTCCGTGTATTTTGCACAAGCTGTCAACAGTTCCTGCGAGACCTGCAGGACCAGATGGGTGCTGCACTGTTCTTCGTAAAGCGCCAAACATGCCAACAAAGGTCCATGCAGAGTATACAGCCAGGAGAATGTTGTGAGCCACCACAAACGCAAAGAACCCTTTTGTTTTGCTAATTGGCCATGGTTTGTTGCCTGCCCTTCTGTTGTATCTGTTGACCGTCGTAACCGTTACAGCGTAAACCAATGCGATTGTGATGGGGACTCGCGCATCGAGAACGGCATTGTACCACGCGGGGTCGATCGAAAATGGAGGGGCAGAGAGTGTCGAGCCGGCCACAGGTGGTGGAAGAGTTTGCGGATCGTTACTTGGTCTTAGTGTGAATAAAGAAGGCTCGGGCCGTGAGAAGTGGACAGTTGCGGAAGCCATCTTTGGGTTGAAGAGGCTGTTCGTCGAAGATATTCTAGCGATGCAATGTGGTGCAGTCCCAGATTGGAGACAAAATTCGAGCAAGGATCTCGGCGCACCCCAAGTTTTTCTGAACCCTTAAGAAGAAGACCTTGCAAGAATGGAATTGACTACTAGACGGATCTCGACTCCTGTACGTGGGATGAAAATAAAATTGGAGAACACTATGGGAGGATATCCGTCTCCAGAAAGTGTGAGGTTTGTGATTGTGGGCGTGAAGAATTCAAGTCCCTGCCTCTGCCAGTGTCTGGTATGTAAAAAGAGAAGAAAAAAGAGAAGAGGAAAAGACAATGTTCTGCAATTAAATCCGAGCCGAGGTCCCCTCAATTGAATGCAGTTGAAGATAGAAAGTCTCTTGCAGTGAATAATATTCAACATAGAAATTATGGAAACTCAGCTTAGTGGGCGGAAATCTTTCTTTTTTCTGATGGCTATTGAGGTCATTTGGTCCCTTGCTGTTGCCCATCCTATGATATCTGGGATACAGCTAGATTGGTGCCTCGCTAAAGATTCCCAACAAAAAAAAATTCGTGAATTTCTTGAGACAGCAGAGACGAATGAATGAGTCCATCGTCCATTGTCCATTGTCTATCATCAATGGAAAGAGAGGAGCCTCGGTTTGGTTTGTGGAATCAATTCAGCCTTGAATGGAATGGTGGTGTTGGAACTTGGACAGCTCCAGGCTCCAGGCTCCAGGCTCCAGCCTTGTGAGATGCAGACACGGCGTCGATATGATTGATACGCGACATGGACATGGACATGCGACATTGCGTTGATGTGCTTCTCGTCAATAAGTGCACGCCAGCATTTACTAAATAGCAGTCGGCTCAACCACATACTTCGTACGCATATCGATCGTTATCGTTCATCACGAAGATGGAAATCCACTCCAAGGACAGCGTCGTCTCTATGCAGCATTGATTCTTTGCGTCGCGGGTGCAGATGCGAAAGGTGCAAGGAAAAAAGCGGGGCAACTCGAGCCTTCTGCTCTCAACAAAATGCAGCAGCTCGGCTCGCTCCCAAATGGAGACGTCAAGTCCGAAATAAATGGAAGAAATTTGCCATATCCCTCGGCTGGCTGTCACTTATTCATGTGATCGTAGCGTAGCACGCAAATCTATGAGCATTGAGGAAGAGTGATGTCTGTGAGAGCAAAGAGCAGCTGCCGTCGCGGAGCATTATGACACATTGAATGGTGGGTGAGCGGAAGTCTGTGTAACACTTGCTGGTCTGCCAGGTTCTAAGCTCTCCAACTGCCCGGTCGCATCCCGTCTGCGCATATTTTCAGCTGCCATGATACATGGGGGAAGAGCCTCGCGTGGTCCCGACATGGATAAGTAGTAGAAGATATTCAGAGATTCAGAGATTCAGAGATTCAGATATTCAGCTATCAGATATTCGACGGAGGACGACGACATGTGCTTTTGGCACTAGGACTAATTGCTTCTGCAGATTTGGGAAAGCAGTATTGGGACTAATGGCCAATCTATCTGAATCTCTGCTCCTTTCCTCCTTCGACTTTGAGGAATTGCTAAGTGCCGTTGTTGACGTCTCGGCGAACATCTATTCTGGGCCAGTGCTACAGATCTCACCCTGAGGTATAACTAGAGAACCCAGCCCATATGTCTATGTACAAGTAAAAGAGGCCATTGCGAGTAGGCGTGTATACAGCCCAATAAGCTTCGCGAGACTACATACGTGTTACGTTGTCGGTCCTCGAGACGTTACATTCGAGTGGCGGAGTTTCCTGTCGGTTGCCGTGTCAGCTCCGGCTGGAACGGGCGGTTACATTTCCCGGACGTTAGCGGGGAGATCATAGTTTGGCGCAGCTGCATCCATTTATCATTTTGGTTAAATATCATTTATGATTGGAGATTTTCAATGGTTCTGGACATTTTTCTGCGACGCTCTGCATCATCGTATTTCGAGCATGTGGCTTGATTCCCGTAAAAGTTCGACCTGCGCCACAGCTTTTTTTCTATTGGCGCACGACTCCTATTTCCTAGAAATTGACCAAATAAGATAATTTTAATTTGTCTTACATAGAATAGTTTTGGTCGATGACTGTTGCAGGATCTGATGCCGTTCCATATAGGAAGGCAGCTGGCCATGCTAACCTATGAGTGATGAATTTACCCACAATTATCACAGGATTATGTTCTCAAAACTACCTCGCTATCTTTGTGATACATGGGGTGGAAGGGTATGTTGATAGGATACTCTTTACCATCTTTCCACTAGGAATGCTTCGTGTCGGATAAGTGCAGAAACCGTCTATATCCGCTACTATGCTGCGAATTTCTGACGAGGATGGTCTTTGGTCTCTGGCCCGACCATCTTTGGCTCTTCTATTCTCTGCATTTCTTCGTCTGGGTTGATCGGAATCGAGATGCGTGTACCGCCTATGTTCCATATTCATCCTATTTATCATAGCTTGATAGTCCACCACTCATTATACATGTTGAACGGGTGATTCACTGTCGAATCTTTGGTTTGCTTGCCAATAGTTCTGAAGATTTGCCATTGTGGAAGTGCTCTCTTGCGCCCCTCTTCGTATGCATAGTTGCATCAACCAAGAATACGTGCCGCACGAAGTCAAGAACGGTTTCTTTCATTACCTCAGGAATATGCCTGCCACTGCCACTGCCACCGCGTTGTTTTCTGGTTCTCTTTCAAGACCCTGCATCCAAATTTCGAAGGTGGGTTTGGAATCCCAGTCTCCTCGACGCGATCAAAGCGGACAGTACAGAAACCCACACAGTACCAGTAGAAGAAAGAAATAACAACCAGAATAGAGCACATTGGCAAATTCGAAAAGCCAGCGATGAACTAACAGGCTGGGTTTGAGGATGTGGAGGCCAAGGAAAAGTTCCACCACGTAGCAGGAGCTTGATCGATCATTGCCATTATTCGTGAATTGAGAGCAAAATCTATGATTGATTCCCAATTGTATGCTAGCTCTCCAGCGGACGGAAACAGGCCGATTTAGGATAATGCACTGGACCCGATTGTTGTGGCTAGACGAACATCATAGAGAATCTAAGATACTGTAATCTTCTGATAATTCAATCATCGGATAATGATTTTGCGCTGGAGAGGGTTGGCCTTGAGGGACTTCTCAGCGGTGTTCGCAGCAACTTTGCAGCCCAGGAATGACTTAGCTGGCTGGCGTCTTGTGCAGCAAGGAAAGACAAGTCGAATTTGGACAATGTCTTCTAACATGTCCCGAAGGATTTGCGGATTAAGGTAGTGTGATTGTTGAGTCCGGCTATCATTACCGGCCAGTATCTCTGCGCTGGGGAAGGCGAGCATCTATATGTCGACTTAATATCAACGCTCGAGGCTCTTCGTATCATTACTAATAGCCCCAGCTTTCTCCACACCGTATAACTTGCAATGCGTCTAAAGGATCAGATGAGCTGAAGATATGAGACATCTAATTGAGTTTGACGTAGGTAAATTCCTTTTCTGTGCCGTTGTTTCTCTTCTTGTGATTTGAGCCTCAAGGATCTTATCATCGCCTCGATAGTGACTCGGAAGCTCCCCCTTAAGCTCCGAATCCCTGAGGTTTTCTGTAACATCCTTCCGTTTCGGTAGCCCACGGGAAAGTACCGAGTCTGCGGGAAGCGGGTATCGTTATCAAATGACATGGGCGCAGGCTTCGGGCGAACAGTAAATATGGATACTCCGTCATCGGAAAATCCATTGATTGGTGAAGGAGAAATTGGGAAATTCTGACAGGTCCGTCGTTATATTGGAGGCTGGGAGAACGTTTAATATGCATGCAGCAAGCAGCCAGGTGGGCATGTAAACAAAAACCTTGAAAGGCACAGCAAATTGGGGTGAGATAAAATTCAAGGAGGTAGGGAAGCGGTAGGGGACGCAGGGGACATAGGGGGGAAAACTGGAAATACGTAGGCAAGAGAGAGGATGATGATGCCTTTTTTCATGTGAGCTTGGTTCTTAGTAGAAACGTGGGCGTGGGCGTGGGCATGGACTGGAGAAGTGTTCCCCGGATTGCTGCAATGGGGGTCGTAAAGCTGCTGGGTAGGTACGGTTCGCTGTTCGCGCACTGGGCCATGGTTTCTACCAGCAAATGTACGATGTCTTCATGGAGGACGGAGGACGTCGGACGTCTACGGAGGGACTTCGACGTCGCAAGGTTACTTTGTACTGTAGGCTGTAGCTCGACGATAGCGACCGATAGCGATACCCAACGTCGAATCTGACACACAGCTGCAGATATCCACAAGCGGTAATTGGGTAATGGCACAGAGCTACAGTACAGTACGAAGTAAGGTTAGAAATGTTCGAGTTCTGCCTGCTTATGCAACCATCTTTCCTCTTGTTCTCTTCCTTCGCGCCGATATCCATAGAAGCTTCTAGAAAGCGCCAGCCTTGGAAATTGTACAGCTCGCCGCGCAAATGAAGAATTACGATGGCTGAGCGTCTAGAGAGAGCGAGGGACATTCGGGCACAACAGCAGCACGCAGCACGCAGCACGGACGAATAATCTCAAAGTTTGGAAAGCTTCAGGGGCCACAAATCTTTCCATTGGCGACGGATGCCCTGCAAATGATAGTAGACGCTACTAGAGGGAAAAAGAGGGAAAGACAGAGAAAGAACTTGCCCTGATTCGACTGACGCGACGGATGCGACTGATTCGATTGATTCTATTGATTGATTCTATTGACTGGAATTGGGGGGAAAAGGTGCCTAAGTGCTGAACAATTATTCACAAAACACCACTCGCTGGTCACTGGTCGCTGTTTACCACTCTTTCTCTTTTCCCTCTTCCTAATCCTAATCGTCCGTCCAGTCTCCAGTCCGCCAGGCCCCCCGTCCAGTCCCCGTCCAGTCAACACGGTATTCGTCCTAGCATCGTTAAGAGGACCGGCCGAATCAAACCCCATCTCCAAATCTTCATCTTCATCGCCCTCCTCCAGACTCCGCTCTGTCTCTCTTCCTCTTCCTCTCACTCTCTGCTCCTACCTCTTTCTTACTTGTATCCTCAACCCTCAACCCTCAACCCACAACCCGCAACCCGCAACCCACTCCACTCTCCAACCTTCTTATAACCTTACTCTTTTTTGCCTCCCCGTTAATACACGTACACTTCCTATATACCCTTTCTTGCTGATACCACCTTTCTTTACGCTTCATCACAAATTCTCCATTCCCTATTCCGGCTCGCCTATTACAATCCCATTCAATCCGCTTCCTTGAGTCCAATTCTCGAAGACAAGGAAGGGCCGTCAGATAGACGAAAAAAGAGCAAGCGGCAAAAAGCCCAAAGAGCTGGAGCAGAGGAAAAAGGAAAAAAATCGCAAAAGGAAAGCGAACGCAAAACCAAAACCAAAACCAAAGCCCAACCCGCAGCCAATTCCTCCATATCCCCGGCTTTGCTCTGGCGGATATAAATCCTTGAACTTTTTCGAATCTTTTAGTTTCCTCAGAAGTTGCAAGAGCTGCAGAGAAAACCCGGACGATTCCCGAGTAGAAGAACTTCTTAAGGTTTCCGCTTCATTCTATCATATTCTAGCTGGGAAGACTTATCATTCACTACACAATCCCTTCACCTAGGGCTGCGTACTAGGAAAAAAAGCCATTAATCGCTGAACCATACCGTTACTACCGTACCTCCTCGTACAGTGTGTGTCCAACCAGAATCGTTTCTCAGCCGGCTACACGCACCCACGGTCATCCCAGCGGGAATTATCTTTTCTCAATGTCATTTAACCTCTTCTCAAAATCAGCAAAGAAACCGAAGAAGACGACAGAGGAAGAAGAGGGAATCCAGACGGAATCGCCTCGCTCCAAGTCCCCGCTAAAGAAATCTTATTCAAGATCTAGCAAAAATAAGGAAGAAAATAATAAATCCGAATCGGGCTCGACGAGAAGCCGCATACGACCTCTGTCCGGTGCTCACTCCCAACGGCATTCGTTCGATCCAAACACTCATCCATTGAATCTTCCGCCCGATCAATTGCGGAGATTATCAACGCTGTCCAGAATGTCGGAAGCTATGGATGTCGATGCTGAGTCCCCTCGCAGTGCGCGAACAACCTCTCCCCCACCTGCGCCTGCTCCCACCTCACAAACGAACACACAGCCAAATACCCCTAAAGCGCCAGAGCCTGCTCCAAAGGCGAATGGCACAAGCGTTCCACCGAGTGCTCCTACACATGTTCCTTCAAATGGTGCTGCGAATGGGCCCGCGAATGGTCCTATAGATATGAATGGAGAGGCTCCCCCACCACCTCCTCCTGCTCACAAATCAAACCCCACTAGTCCTCAAGCTACAGTACCATCGCCATATGAAGAAGCAGAGACATTTAAAGATGCTGGCAACAGATACTATAAGGCTAGGCAATACAAGAAGGCCGTCGAAGAGTACTCCAAGGGTTTGTCCTCCATAAGTGTGATGGCGAATGAAGCATGCTGATAATTTTATTTTTGTAGCCGTTGATGCCATGCCGGCATCAGCTACGTACATAAACAACCGCGCCGCAGCTTATATGGCTGCAGGCCAGTTCTACCAGGCTTTAGAAGACTCCAAGCGCGCCGACCAACTCGACCCCAACAATCATAAAGTTCTTTTACGATTAGCTCGCATCTACATTAGTCTGGGCTTGCCGCAGGAAGCCATGGACACCTTCGGACGTATTCAACCCCCGCCATCCGCAAAGGATATGGCGCCTGCCAAGGCAATGCTGCAGCACCTGGCGGCTGCAAGAGAAGCACTCAGTAATGGAACCGGATCAATGGTGATACACTCGATTGAGCAGGCTGAAAAATTACTTGGTGCCGGTGTTCCGAAGCCGCGAAACTGGCTTCTAATGCGTGGAGAAGCATACTTGAAGATGGGTAGCGTCAATGCTCTGGGTGATGCCCAGAACGTGGCAATGTCTATCCTCCGCCACAACAGCCAGGACCCAGAGGCTCTGGTTCTGCGGGGTCGGGCATTGTACTCACAGGGCGAGAATGAAAAAGCCATGCAGCACTTCCGACAAGCTTTGAACTGCGATCCTGATTATAGGGATGCTGTGAAATATCTACGACTAGTCAAGAAAGTTGACACTCTGAAGAGCGAGGGAAATGCCGAGTTCAAGGCCGGCCGTTATCAAAACGCAATCGACAAGTATAGCCAGGCGCTAGATATTGATCCCTCAAACAAGGGTACAAACTCCAAGTTATTACAGAATCGTGCACTGTGTAGGTCACGGCTGAAGGACTATGCTGCTGCCATCGCAGACTGCGACAGTGCTCTTCAACTTGACCCCACATATGTTAAGGCCAAGAAGACGAAGGCTACAGCGCTTGGTGAATCTGGAAAATGGGAGGACGCCGTACGCGAGCTCAAGCAGCTACTGGAACAAGACCCACAGGATCCCAGTCTTGCTAAAGAGGTGCGGAGAGCAGAGCTTGAGCTCAAGAAAAGCAAACGAAAAGATTACTACAAGATCCTTGGTGTCGACAAAGATGCAGATGAAACTCAAATCAAAAAGGCCTACCGCAAAGCTGCTATCATTCACCATCCTGATAAGAACAGGGAAGACCCACACGCTGCAGAACGGTTTAAGGATATCGGTGAGGCATATGAGACTCTGAGTGACCCTGAGTAAGTTTTGATCTTAGCCTACACTCGAAGTCAAATGAGCTAACAAATTTCTAGAAAACGAGCCAGATATGATAGCGGTGTAGATCTAGAGGATCCAATGGATGGTTTCGGAGGTGGTATGGGTGGTGGAGGTGGGATGAACATCGATCCTGGTTAGTTGGGGCTCAGCCTTTCGTTATCAGGATTTTACTAACACACTCAACAGAAATTCTTATGCAGATGTTTGGTGCTCAGATGGGTGGTGGTATGGGCGGAGGTCGTGGAGGTGGAGGTTTCCACAGCTTCGGTGGAGGGATGCCTGGCGGAGGGCGCACTAGAGGGGCACCGCAAGGGTTCCCCGGTGGATTCCAGTTCCAATGACCAGACGACGATGAACCACAGAATAGTCACGAAACTCCCCCGCTTGCTCATGCTGGTCCGGGAACTTCGTATCGAAAACACGATGCCACCAAAAGTTCAAATACTTATGACGGAGCGTGGTGGCTCCGTAAAGCATGGATGGGTTTCTTACTGGCGGGCGTTCTCTTTCCTCTTGATCTCTTGGCCCTTCTAGCTTTTTCGGCGGCCGGAGTGTACATTTGCATCAGAATTACCATGTACGTGCGCCGCAAATTTGGCGCTTCATAGAATGGGGGGATTAGATCTCATTGCAGGCGTTCTTACATTTGTCTCAGCTTTTGAAGCATGAAATGAAGGATAACTACAGACTAGTCAGAGCCGAGAAATTGAAATAGTATTGTGCGGTATATTGAGGTGCAGACAGGGTTGGCCATACTTATCATGAAAGGGAATGAGATTCTTTTATTTATGTTAAGACGATGATGAACATACACTGTCACACATTCACTTAAGCTTCTCCTGTGCCGTATGCACGTGTCCAGTTTGCATTGTCAGGAACTATTGAACCATAAAGTCGAGCACACGACCGAAAAGTGAATGATGGAGGTGATATCACACCACTACGGGCGGCCAGGTAAGGCTGAAGTTGAACCTTGCGTAAATTCCGTACTTCGCGGTAGATTTGTGGTTTGGTGGGGCAAGTAGATTTCAAGCCCGCTCCCGCTTCATCAGAACTTTTCAAAACCGACTGTATCTAGCAACTCTACACCAATATTCTCTCCCAATTTTGACGAGTTGAAAAATTATAAAAGACCTAGGATTTCCCATATTTGAACATATACTTTAAAACTTATCTTGTATACTTCTCATCTCCATCCAACAAACCAACAACCAAGAAAGAAAGCATAGAAAGCGAGGGTCAAAAATATGACTCGATAACTGAGTCCCAAAGAATGCCACGGATGCACACACGCTCTACTTTACGATAACAGTCGAGCACCCGATATCATATAACAGAATTTCTGTGTTCAACGCTTCGGGATTTGAAAGACAGCTGTAATGGAGACACAGGTATGCCCTCAAACCGCGCTTCTGAAAGTGGGCAGTGTTGTATCTGTTGGCGGAACTACAACGGCTAAGGAGAGGTTATGCGCATTTTAATATCTTTCACTAATATCTCTATGTCGCAGATCGAAAATGCTGTTCAGATTGCATGGAATCCCACCTCCGACGCGCAACTGAAATCACAAGCTTTCGAATTCCTCAACCAACTGCGGGCAGATCCAGCCGGGAGACAAGCCTGCCTCACGCTGTTCACGAGATCCCCCAAAGCTTCCGAGGTCTCACGGGTGGTGTCGCTAGACGTAGTCAATAATGCGATTCAGACTCAACAGCTGGACGACCAAAACTTGGCCTGGTTCAAGGAGAATCTACAGGACTACATCCGGCGAACATATGCTCCAGGGGCTGGGGAGCCGATCGATTCGCCTGCTCTGCAGAACAAACTCACGCAAACTCTGACGTTCCTATTCTTATCATTATACAAACAAGGCTGGGAAAGCTGCATAGACGATTTCTTGAGCTTGACGGGATCTCAGGATGGGTCCCGGGACAACCTCGCAGGGGTCGTGCTATACCTAAGGATCTTAAGCTCAATTCATGATGAGATTGCCGATTTAATGGTCTCGAGAACGTCTGATGAGACTAAACGAAATGTTGAGTTGAAGGATATGTTGCGTGCTCGAGATGTGCCGAAGGTCGCGGCTTCTTGGCAACAAATTCTCACACAATGGCAAGGTCGCAACGATCCGATCATTGAAATGACCTTAAAGGTCATAGGGAAGTGGGTGTCTTGGATTGACATCTCTTTGATTGTAAACCAAGATACTTTGAACCTGTTGTTTCCGCTGGTTGGTCGAAACAACCCCAATGGCGGTGAGGATAAAGTTAGAGACGCTGCTATAGACACCTTTACAGAGATTGTGGCGAAGAAGATGAAAGCTTCTGATAAGATAGCAATGATCCAGTTCCTGAACCTTGGCGAAGTGGTCTCGCAGCTTATTGCCAGTCCCGCCTTGCACGAATTGCGCAGCACATCAAACTATGATACTGACCTTGCAGAAGCAGTTGCAAAGCTCGCTAACACTGTTGTCGCGGACATTGTCAAAGTTCTTGAGGATACTCAGGCGGGGCCTGATACAAAAGCTCAAGCTGAACAGCTTCTGCAGACTTTCCTCCCACTTCTACTACGGTTCTTCTCAGATGAGTATGACGAGATATGTTCAACAGTCATTCCTTCTCTCACAGATCTCAACACCTTCTTACGAAAAGCACAACCCCTTCCACCTGCATATTCAGCAATGTTAAGCCCTATTCTCAATGCCATAATCCAAAAAATGAGGTATGATGAAACCTCCTCCTGGGGTAACGAGGATGAACAAACAGATGAGGCGGAGTTTCAAGAGCTTCGAAAACGTCTGCAAAACCTTCAGAAAAGCGTTGCTGCCATTGACCAGGATCTTTATGTTGATATCTTGAGCAATGTGGTTGGCAACACCTTCCAAACACTTGAACAACAAGGTGGCCAGATGGACTGGCGTGACTTGGACCTTGCACTCCACGAAATGTATCTTTTCGGCGAACTTACCCTTGTTAATAGTGGTTTGCATGCCAAGAGTCAACCCTCAACTGTGGCGACTGAACGTCTGGCCGTCATGATGTCCAAGATGGTCGAGTCTGGTAAGCTTCGTCTGTTAGTCACTTATTAATGCATTCCGCTAATTGTATCAAGGTATTGCATCTTTTTCCCATCCTGCAATACAGCTACAGTATATGGAAATCTGTGTTCGATATTGCTCATTCTTTCAGTCACATGCCGACTATATCCCTCGAGTGCTCGAACACTTCGTCACTCTTGTGCATCACAATCACCCTCGAGTGCGAATACGCTCATGGTATCTTTTCCACCGGTTCACAAAGCATCTAAGAGCACACGTTGGGAACGTCGCAGAGACTGTAATTCAGTCTATCGGCGATTTGCTTCCTATCAAAGCCGAATTGCCTAAGGAGGATGATAATGATGATATGTCCTCAGAGGACAATGATCAATCCGCTGATACTACCTTTTCTGGTCAGCTTGATCTCTATGAGACGATCGGTTGCATTTCGTCCACGTCTTCTACTCCATTAGAAAAGCAGCTCATATATGCAAGAACAATCATGGATCCTTTGTTCTCAGACCTGGAACGCCATTTAGGACCAGCAAAATCAGGTGATGCTCAAGCTAAACTACAGATCCATCACATCATAATGGCTCTTGGATCCTTGGCCCATGGATTTTCTGATTGGACACCCGGAAATGCATCTACAGCATCACAAGCACCCGTGAAAGAAGTCACTGCAGAATTCAGTCGGGCAGCAGAAGCAATCTTGATTGCCCTCGAGGCACTAAAATCATCATTTGATGTCCGCAATGCAGCCAGGTCCTCTTTCTCTAGACTTATGGGCGTCATGGGAGTTGGAATGTTGCCTCTACTTCCACGCTGGATAGATGGTTTACTATCACAGAGTTCGTCTAAGGACGAAATGGCTATGTTCCTGCGGTTATTGGATCAAGTAGTCTACGGTTTCAAGAAGGATATCTACCAAGTCCTTGATTCTCTGCTTACACCTCTACTGCAAAGAGTCTTCGCAGGTCTTGCGGAAGAAGTGGCAGGAACGGACGACGATATTCAACTCGCTGAGCTGAGATTTCAATACCTGACCTTCATACAAGTAATACTAAACAACGAACTCGCTTCCGTTCTTGTGAGCGAGACGAACCAAGCCTTTTTCGATCCCGTCATCCTCTCTGTCACTACTCTGGCCAAGACCGTCGCAAATACCACGGGTGCTCTAGCTGCTAGTCGCTTGGCCTTTTCCATCATGGCCAAAATGACCGATCTCTGGGGCGGTCCTAACATTGCACGTCTGGGAACTCAGCCTGCCGCTTCTGGCCCGCCTCAGCCAGCATTCCCCGGTTTCGATACTTTCTTGATCGAGCGCTTCCATCCCGTGTGTTGGGAGGTGCTCCGCGAGCCGCAATTCAGGCCGGGCATGGACGCGCAGGCGAAGACGGTCTTGAATGAAATCGCGGGGTTGGAACAGGTCATCTATATGAAAACGGGAAATATTTTTGTGGAGCATTTGCAAGGAAACTTTTTCCCGAGTATGGGTGTTGATGGGATGGGCTTCATTAACGCGATGGTGGAGAATACGGATCGGAAGGGCCTGGCGGGTTTCCTGTTGAAGTGGCTGAAAGGTAGTGGGTAGGGATTGTTTCTGAGTGCAAGATGGGAAGGAAATTTGGTGCGCTCCATGAATCTATGAATGGAGCGCGGGGAAAGCCTAGCGGGTGGAGGATCTCTACTATGCATGCATACATCTTTGACGGGCGTTGGGTTGGTTTGTTGATATCTGGGATGCAAAAGAAATCACATTATACCATGAATGGAATATGCAAAGTAAGAGAGCAAGCAGTCATATATGGTTTGGGTCAACAACCTTTGTTTTTTCGAAATCGATTGTCTGTTGGAAGAGGAGAGCAAGGGGAGAAGCAAAATTTGATGGCGAAAGATGTAGAGAAAGGTATGGCTATGGATATGTGCAATAAAGATGTTGCCGTTTCAATGAGTGGGCTTGGGTTGAATAGAGATGGGTAGTTAGTGAGTAGGTGGGTGATAGGAGCGAGCGGATGGGTGATTTGGAGAAGAGACGAGAGATAATCTAATCGAATCCTCGATTGCTAGTTAGAGTTATAGTAGCCTAGTTATGAATGGGGATACCGATTATGTTGAACGGAGAAGACCTGGTTTTTATTTCACTGGAAAACCAAGTTCGTGAATGATGAATACATGCTGCCGAGAGATGGGTTTTTGATTCCGTAGAATTTTGTGCGTAATCGTATCTCCTATTAAGTCTACATACGACAACACAACCAACGGGTATTTATCCATTCATCCATCCTATCTTATCTTATCCCACCACATTAACGCCCAAGCGCACTCCTCCCCCTTCAAGCAATATCCGAATTCGCTCTAAAATTACACTGGCACTTGCACTCCGCCACTGGACACTCCACATGCCGCCCAAACCACTGCACCGCATGATCCATATGATTCACATGCTTACACTTCATGCAAAACGTCAACTGGTTGCCCATCCGCCTGATCGACGAATCCGTCGCCAGCTCGGGGCGATCGGAGCGCGGCGCGCCGCAGATCTCGAGACAGATGGCACACCGCGGAAGATGCGAGCCGCACCGGGGACAGCAGAGCCCGGCGTTGATGCCCGTGGCCATTAGGGGATTGCGTTCGTCGGTTGTGGTGGTGGAGGGGCCGGCTGATGAGTTGGGGGG